>AWWV01009703.1:0-17652 GCA_001974805.1 Corchorus capsularis | reverse complement strand
AATCGACTTTGGCGAGGGCCGATATGTTGTCATCGAGATCTATATAAGCCAGACTGTGTTTATGAAAGTTGATGACGATGGACGAGTTGTCGCCGAATCTCAATTGACGGTTTAAAATAGTCACCTGCAGACAAAAAAAACATTATAAAATATTTGAATCAAATTCAAAATGGAGAAAGCTATAAGTACTCATGATTTGCACTCAAAAATAGCACTTACATTTTTTTACCTTAAATTTGTATGGTTTGATTGTTGTATCGATGACTTTATTATAATTAGTATTATGCCAATGTGGGATTGAAGTTTAGTAGAAACTGATTTAAAATTTCATAATATAAATAAATTTATTAATGTTTGTATTGATGACTTTATTATAATGAATAAAAAATGGATGAAGTTATTTGCACTATCGAAACAACACTACCATTTTACACTACTGTTTAAAAATTGACATATCATCTATCCCATTGTAGTTATTCGGATTAGCCAAATTAATCTATTATAATCAAACTTGTAACCAAACAAAAAAAAAATCACCTCAAGTGACAATAATGCACTCCTTTTTCTTTTCTTTTTTTTGCCATCCCCTTTTTCTTCTTCGCAGGTGATCTTCTCTGCTACCTACTTAAACTGATCTAAAGTTTCATAATATAATGTTTTTATTTTGTGGAAAGAACAATGCGTCAAAATCTTTTTGCAGAATTGATCATGCATGTATAACATTGGATCCCGTTGTTTGTGGATATGTCAAAATCGCATCAACTCCTGTAAGACAAAAATTCAAAGCATGAGAAAGTACTTCAGGAAAATATACATGAGGGCTAAGTTGTAGCCATGAATGATAACTATGATCCTTATAGAAAATTATGTTAATACTGCAAATGTGATAAAATTTGCTGCAAAATGCGGTGAAGAATTATAAAAGCCAACATCAGCCGCATATATCGATCTCTTCTCTGTACTGTCAAGAATTAACAGCACATGCATCATGACTTCCTAAAAAAAACATTAAAAAAACACTCTAATTTAGAAATGCAAATATGTTTTTCAATTTTCCACTCTACCAAGAACAACCTAAAGGTGTAGCATCTGAGACTATAATAAAATCCCAAGTTATTGTAGAAGAATAAGCCTTTTACTGCGATAGTCTCTGACAAACAAATGTTCTAAAATGCTCAGCAATCTACGAGCATTCATAAATTGGGTAAAAAACTAGTACCAAAACAATAATGCATAATTTGTCAAAACTTCCATTTTTAGTTGCAGGGAGGATAAAAAAGCCTATACCCTTACCCTATGGATAAGATCATCATTGTAATGTTCTCTAAGGCAACAATGGTAGCATCCTTGACCAATGAACAAGAGAATATAGACTGAAAGATAGGTATATAAAACATGAATATCAATTTCATTCATATTAATCATATATTTGAAAAGTTCTTATCCATATTGATCCAAATTTTTGTGCAATGAGAGATTCTGCTGAAAACCCAAAAAAGAAAAAAAAACCTCTAAATTTGTCAATTCTAGTCTAGAGAAATCATAAAACAGAACATAGAAATGATTAGAAGAACATTAAAAAAATGAATCAAAGGAGAACACAAATGAAAAATCTCGTTAATGCAAAAAATAACTTACTGCATTGATTTCCAGGTCGGTGTGTTGATATGTACAATGTAGAAAAAAAAATAGGGCTTGAAGAATAGGGGGAAGAGAAGCACGGAGAAAGAAAGGTTAGGGTCTAAAAGTTAATTATTATCCTTATATATTGTCCTTTCTCCAAAAGTTCCATGCAAACCGGAAAAATTTTAGATTGACAAAATGATAGAAAATCTAAATAAAGTAAGACTTAAGAGTTAAGAGAGAAAAAAGGGTAATGGCATTTTTTTTTCCCGTTTGGAGAAATAATTTGAGGTAGAGCTTCTATTCATGTCAAAAATTATGCTAAAGTTAAAGGGAAGTCACTTATTTATTTTAGTTTCTAATTGACTAATTCTATAAAATAATAATCTATACTAATTATAATGTCAAAACCTGAGTTTGTCTCACGAGTTGACTCGGAGACAAACTCGGTTTTTTAAAAATTCAAAATAAAATAAAAACTACCCATTTTAGATAAAAACTACCCATTATACCAATTTTAGAAAAAAAAAACTACCCATTATAAGATAAATATAATATTTAAATATAATATTTAAATTTATTTATATCATTTAAAAGAAACTACCTATTGAAAAAAAACTGTTATAAACCACTCACGTAGTGAGTGCCCTGTGTCTTATAATTTAAAATTAAAAAGTAACAACCTATTGAAATAAAATTGTTATAAACCACTCACGTAGTGAGTGCCCTGTGTCTTGTAATTTAAAAATTAAAAATTAACAATATGGTACTTTTGAATAATAATAAGATCTTAAAGGACTACTAGTAGTTTCTAATTGAATAATTCTATAAATAAACTTGAACCCTTGAGATTGTTAATTTTATTCCATTTATATATTGTTTTAATCATTTAACTCTTTAGAAACTGTAAATTATAGTTTCTAAAACAAAAGGATAAAGCAAAACAAGGCTTGGATTTGAGGAACGCAATTGCAACACCTATTATATTTTGGTAGCTTTTCAATATTACACATTGAATTTTAAGAAGAGTCTAAAAAATAAAAGAATGGGAATGGGAAAAAAATAGAAAAAAAAATCATCACTCCATCCATCTAGCCAGTGAGTCCCAACATATATAAGGACTGCAACTTTTACAAACTCTCAGATCAGTACATTTTTTCCAGAGGAATGCAATTGCAATACCTATATTATAGTGCTTTGCTAGCTTTGCATTACACATTGAATTTTAAGAATCTAAACAATAAAAGAATGAGAATGGAAAGAAAAGAAAAGAAGAAAATCTCATGTGACAGAATGACAGTAACACTATGGTGGAACTAACAGATTTGTCATCAGCTATCTCGCTGTTATTGCTTCATGTCATTAATATATAGCTTGAAGACAAAAGGTATAAAACTGTTTGTAAGTGTAATTTTAGTTTGTTCTGTTCGTTCAACCATTTTCAGGTACCCATAAACCTTATTTTTTTTGTTTGTTTACCATTATTTGGTTTTTTGTTGGCTTTTCTTGAACAATATTTTCATGTTATTGCCATGCCCCAATATGGCTGGGTTCCAAGATTTTCTTCCACTAATATTGGTAACAACTCAGCCATTAGACATCGACCTCTCCACAGAAGAAAGCAAAAGGCATTTGTTTAACAGGTTACCCATTCTTGACATTTCTGTTTTGGGTACTTCTTGATCTTCAAAATTTAGCTAGCGTATTTATGGGTTCTCTCTTTTCTCTAGGTTTTGTTTTTTGTAGACTACCGTATATGAGCAAACAGAGAGGGTTTTTGGAGTTGCATTTGGTTCTGGGAATTTTTTTTTGGACCGAGTGTTTATACTTAATTCAATCATGAACCTTATCTTGATGACTAATTTAGTTTTTGGTACCTTATACAAAATTCAACCATGAACCTTTTCTTGATGATTAATTTAGTTATTGGTACCTTATATGCATATATATTTATTTATTGCGGTGGGAAGGAGATTGTTTGGGAACTTGAAGCATTGGGATTTCCATCAGCCTTTGGAAGTCAAGCACTTCTCTCTACAGGTGATATTTTATAAGCAACATTTGATGATTAAAAATGTTTTTAATGTTTTTAATAAACATATATAGCAAGTCGATCTCTTCCTTCATCCATCTCCTTTGATCTATATATACTTCCTTCTCATTTTAATGTTTTTGTTACATGAAGAAAAAGATGAGAATGGGAAAAGGGTAGGGAAAATATGCAGCTGCTTAGGGCTCTTGGTTTGCAAACTAAGGCAGATTGCTATTTGGTTTCAAAACAGAAGAACAAGGTGGAGATATTTAACTTTAGAACCTTTAGTTGCTATCTTTGAATATTTAACTTTAGTCTACTATTTCTTACTTAGTAGACTGATTATTCCTCTGACAGTCATTTCCTTTATAATTTGATCCAAATACTTTTGGTGTTTTCTTACAATGTTAATGATATGGATCAGGCATCACTTAATGTGTTCACACAGGAGCCTCCACCCAATTCCAAAGACAGCGAATTAGAACCGTTGACACCCGAATTTTCATTTTAGGGTAAAATTGTCCATGAACATGAAAAATAAGATGAATGGTCAGGATTAAATGATGATGTGTTAGTCTTAATTGGATTTTAGGCCATCTTATGGATGTTGTTAGTAAAAGGCTTTGGTTTTAAGTCTGAAAAGCCCAAGTTGATTAATTGAGCCCTTGGTTATAGTTTAATTATAATTATTATAAGTAAAGTATGTAAATGCAACCTGTGTTTTCTCAACGCAAGCACAGACTCGTTTGCCAAATGCATGCACAGGCTCGTTTGCCAAACGCAAGAAAATGAGCGTTTACCCAGCGCACGTAAGTCGTATTGTGCAGGAGCGTTTTCCCAACACACGTTTGGGTTTTCTGATGCGTTTTTCAATCAAGGATACATGAAGTAGTATTAAAATTTCTATTCCTTGGTGATTGATTGCATGGACAAAACGCTCTCCAGGAATGATTTGACGCGTCGTTTTTTGGCACGCCCAAAAAAGAGATGTTGCGCCAAAAATCTCTCGAGTTTTGAGCGAATACTTATAGCGAGGGCGTGCCAGTCAATTTACAGTAAATTGACAAAGTCTTACGAACAGTAATTTAGTGCTGGTTGCAGCGGATTTAAGATCAAGCGGATTGTGAGGACCGAATCAAAGTCACAAACGGATTGTTTAAATCATTGATTCAAATTTTCTTCATTTTTCTATCTGTTTCAAAGGTTTTTCTTAATCAGTTCAAGGAAAAAATAGCAAATGATTACTATTTCATTGATGGAAACGGATTACAACTGTTAACATGTCTGGAGACAAGATTAAAAGCAATAAAAATGGAAGAACAAGTATGAACTTGTAAGAAAAGCAAAGAAATTATGCAGAAATTTGCAGAATTTCAGAGAAAAAAGCTCATGGCTTAGAATTTTTGCAGCTGGGCAGGTTTGTATGAGTTGAGAGATGTCCTTGAAACCCTGGGGGTGGCCTCCTTTATATAGGGGTTGATCATGGGCCTTGGAGAGTCTCCATGGGCCTTAAACTCTTCAGATCTTGATCCTTCGCTGAAACGATGACTTGTTGTTCTTCAGAAAACTTTCTTGAAATGTTGTTTGATGGGCGAATGCTCTTCGAAAATTCCATTCTCTCTTGAAATACACTTTTTATCTTCAAATTAAAGCCAATTTCGAAATTTCCTTGGCCTGCGTCGGCGCATGCTGCTGCTGCTTCCAAACGCTCGTTCTGGCGACGAATCTTCATGCAGAAAACGACGCGTCAAATCATTCCTGGACAGTGTTTTGTCCATGCAATCAATCACCAAGGAATAGAAATTTTAATCCTACTTCATGTATCCTTGATTGAAAAACGCATCAGAAAACCCAAACGCGTGTTGGGAAAACGCTCCTGCACAATACGACTTACGTGCAGTGGGTAAACGCTTATGTTCTTGCGTTTGGCAAACGAGTCTGTGCTTGCATTTGGCAAACGAGCCTGTGCTTGCGTTGAGAAAACACATAGGCTGCATTTACATACTTTACTTATAATAATTATAATTAAACTATAACCAATCTTGGGCTCAATTAATCAACTTAGACTTTTCAGACTTAAAACCAAAGCCTTTTACTAACAACATCCATAAGATGGCCTAAAATCCAATTAAGACTAACACATCATCATTTAATCCTGGCCATTCATCTTATTTTTCATGTTCATGGACAATTTTACCCTAAAATGAAAATTCGGGTGTCAACAAGAACAGCATGAGAATGTCATTGTCACACCTCATCTTGGTGCTAGAACTAAGGAAAGCGGGTAAAATTCCAATATCTTTTTCACTTTTAAATTTTATTATTAATCTTCTCTTTATCAAATCTTTTAAGTTCAGACATTTCACATTTTTCTAACTCTTTGAACATTTTGGAATCCATTTCAAGAGGAGGGTGTTGCAATTGAAATAGCAGAGGCTGTAGTCGGAGCATTGAACATTGTTAAACAACATTTGTTAAATGTTAGGCCATAGTCAAAAGATTCAACTTGATAAAGCGGTACCGGGATCACTTTCACATTGAATATACAAGCAAGATCACATTGATTAGTGTCCCATTTTGTGTTTGTATTGCTTAATTGATCAATGAATAATAATATTGATATAATGAAATCATTCAAAAACCAAAAGAAACCCAAAATAGAGGCTATGTGGTACACAAATTCTCAGTTTAGGACAATTAACACAAAAATTGGTAGATTTTTATATAGAAAAAGTAAAATAGAGGCTTTTTAAGCAAATTAGGCATTTATAGTGCGAAGGAAGAACAAGAGGAACTTGAATATGATTATGATGAAGAAATAGCCTTAGTTGGGCAAAATGATAACAAAAGTACTGCAGAATCCTAGTGCAACATTATATGCATCAACGTTCACGAAGAATATTCGTGGCCATAGGAGTTCCAACAGCTTGATGAAGCTGCATAAGCCATCAGAGCCAGATTTCAATGATCCTGACACAAATGAATTTGGCCATAAAAGGACATGAGCAAATTCTTCAGTGCTTGCATATAGCTATGGAAAATGTATATTGGCCAAATATCTGTGTCAGGATGATTGAAATCCGGCTCTAGTGGCTTTGGCAGCTTCATCAAGCTGCTGGAACAAGATTTGCCTCTACTCCTATGGCCACAAAGATTCTTCGCGAACCTTGATGCATATAAAGTTGCACCAATCCTATAGGATTCTGCAGTGTTACCACTTTGCCCAACTAAGGCTATTTTCATCATCATATTCTTCATCATAGTCATATTCAAGTTCCTCCTCCTCTTCCTTGAGACGAAGTTCTGCATTTTTCCTTTTGGAATACTTGTGCCAAGCTGTTTGAATAAAGAAGGCTGCCCAAGTCCTCAATTGAATCTCGTTGTTTGTGGATAATGTCAAAATCGCATCAACTCCTGTATGACAAAAATTCAAAGCTTGATAAAGTACTTCAGGAAAATATACATGAGGGTTGAAGCCATGAATGATAAATATGATCCTTATAGAAAATGTTAATACTGCAAATGTGATAAAATTTGCTGCAAAATGTAGTGAATATGGGCATAATTTTATCAATTTACAGTTCACCTGCACAATAACCTTGAGATAATTTACAGCAAAAATGAATTTTAAGGGGCATTAAGCAGACAAAAGAATTATAACCAACATCAGCCTCATATATTGCTCTCTTCCCTGTACTGTCAAGAATCAACAGCACATGCATCATGACTTTCTAAAAAACATTAAAAAAAAGCTCTAATTTAGAAATGCAAATATGTTTTTCAATTTTCCACTCTACCAATAACAACCTAAAGGTGTGCATCTGAGACTAGAATAAAATCCCAAATTATTGTAGAAGAATAAGCCTTTTATTGCAATAGTCTCTGACAAACAAATGTTCCAAAATGCTTGGCAACCTATGAGCATTCATAAATTGGGTAAAAAAAACTTGTACCCGCGAACATTTGTGGCCATAGGAATCAGAATACTGCATAATCCTATAGCATTGGAGCAACTTTATATGCATCAAGGTGCGATATTAGCGTTGGCCATAGGAACCTTTTGGCCTAGTAAGATTCTTCGCGAACCTTGATGCATATAAAATTGCTCCAATGCTATAGGCTATTTCATCATCATATTCTTAATCATAGTCATATTCAAGTTCCTCCTCTGCATTTTTCCTTGCCAAGCTATCGCTGTCTTGAGTCTCGTTGTTTGAGGATAATGTCAAAACTCCTAAAAGATTGAAATCGCGTCAACTCCTGATATCAGGAAAATATACATGAGGGCTAAGTTGAAGCCATGAATGATAACTATGATCCTTAGAAAATGTTAATACTGCAAATGTGATAAAATTTGCTCAAAGCAAAAATGAATTTTAAGGGGCATTAAGCAGACAAAAGAAATATAACCAACATCAGCCTCATATACTGCTCTTTTCTCTGTACTGTCAAGAATCAACAGCACATGCATCATGACTTTCTAAAAAACTTTTAAAAAAACACTCTAATTTAGAAATGCAAATATGTTTTTCAATTTTCCACTCCAACAAGAACAACCTAAAGGTGTAGCATCTAAGACTAGAATAAAATCCCAGGTTATTGTAGAAGAATAAGCCTTTTACTACAATAATCTCTGACAAGCAAAATGCTTGGCAATATATGAGCATTCATAAATTGGGTAGAAAACTAGTACCAAAACAATAATGCATAATCCGTCAAAACTTCCATTTTTAGTTGCAACAAGAAAAAAAAAAAGCCTATACCCTTACCCTATGGATAAGATCATCATTGTAATGTTCTCTAAGGCAACAATGGTAGCATCCTTGACCAATGAATAAGAGAATATAGAATGAAAGAAAGGCATATAAAACATGAATATCAATTTCATTCATATTGATCATATATTTGAAAAGTTCTTATCCATATTGACCCAAATTTTGTGCAATGAGGGATTCTGCTGAAAACCACAAAAAGGAAAAAGATATCTAAATTTGCCCATTCTAGTCTAGAGAAATCATAAAACAGAAAATAGAAATGATTAGAAGAACATTAAAAAAATAATAAAAGGAGAACACAAATGAAAAATCTTGTTAATGCAAAAAATAACTTACCGCATTGATTTCGAGGTCTGTGCGTTGATAATGATATATACAATGTAGGGCTTGAAGAAGGATTTTAGATTGGAGAAGAATAATAGGGAAAAAGGGTTGTTTTCTCATTGAGTTATACTGTAGGTATAAATACACCTTTACAAGATAAGATTTACAATGTGATAAGGTATGATCAGAATACAAAAGATAATTGTATAAGGTTAGGTGATAAATGCCTAAGGTTAAGCTGGTAAGTCTTGAAGTAAACGGATTAATCTTACCTTCTAATAAAAAGAAAAACAGAGAAAGAAAGGTCCTGAGTAATTATTGGAGTGTATATATATTGTCCTTTCTGCAAAAGTTCCATGCAAACCGGAAAAATTTTAGATCGACAAAAAGAGAGAGGACAAAAGAAAATCTAAAAAAAGTAAAGACTTAGAGAGAAAAAAGGGTAATGGTAATTTTTTTTTTCCTTCAGAGAAATAATTTGAGGTAGAGCTTCTATTCATGTCAAAAAATTATGCCAAAATTAAAGGGAAGCCACTTAATTATTTTAGTTTCTAATTGACTAATTCTCTAGGACAAGGCTATGTGGTAGTGTAATAAAGTAGTGTGCTTAAGAGTAGTGCAAATAACTTTACCGTTCTATAAATTAAAAAATTAATAAGTACCAATATGGTACGTTTGTTTGAATATAATAAGGAGTACACTACTACTAGTATATACTGTTTTAATCATTTAACTCTTTAGAAACGGTAAATTATAGACAAAATCTAAAACAAAAAGAGCAAAACAAGACTTAGGATTTGAGGAACGCAATTGCAACACCTATTATATTTTGGTAGCTTTTCATTACACATTGAATTTTAAGAGTCTTAACAATAAAAGAATGAGAAGAGGAAAAAAATAGAAAAAAAAATCTCATCACTCCATCTAACCAATCCAAACATAAGGACTGCAACTTTTGCAAACTCACAGATCAGTACATTTTTTCCAGAGGGAAAGAAACCAGAAGGAATAACTGGACATTAAATCCTTTGAAAAACATCAAATTCAGGAACTAGTAAAGCTAGTAACAACTGCAATAAGGATCACAAGGACAATAGCCAACAGAAGAAAGACGCCAATGCACATGCACTTCCTGCTGCTCCTCTGGTAATGCTTAAATGTTGAGCTCTTTGGAAGCATCCTCCACATAATGCCTTGCATTCATAACATGATGCTCAATATCATCCATATGTTCCCCTTGTGCTTCTACCATCACTTCCATGTCCAAGAACACTTGATGCGATTCCAGCAACATAGGTTTAAAACATTATTACAAACGCATGGTGGAAGAACCGCATACCAATCATATTATTTGATATTTAAAAACATAGGTTTAACACATTATTATAAGTCTTATAATGCACCCAATCTTTTGAAATATAAAGCAACATCATACTTATGAAAATCCAACTAATACTTAAATGGAAATCTAGTGAAGGGGAAAGAGTCAAAGCTTATGGAGCATCTATCTCTATGAGCATATTGAATTCCATTTAGTGAAGGGGAAAGAGCTAAAGCTTATGGAGCATCTATCTCTATGAGCATATTGAAATCAGGTTGCAGCTTCTGTTATGTGTTTCATACTAATTATTGGCCCATTTCAGTTTTGCCCTTATATCTTTTTAGGCTTCTTAGGCTTAGTTTGGAAGTGGGAAAAGTTTTAGGGAAAGGAAAATTTCAAGGAAAATTTGAAAATAGGGAAAATAAGTGAGAAAAAGTGAAATCCCAGTGTTGTTTGGTTGATATGGAAAATGGAAAGGTTAATTTTAATAGATTTTGGGGTTAAAAATTTTAATGATTTTTCTTTTAAATTACTCCACTTGATTTGCATTTACCTAAAAGTATATATTTTCATATATAATTTTCCTAGTAACAATTATTAATTGCCAGAATCAATTCAAATTAAATATTATTATTACCCACACAGTCATGAACAAACTATACTCCAGAAATTATATTCCATCAACACAGTAGGAAAAATAATAAATCTAAGGCTTAGTTTGGAAGTGGGAAAAGTTTTAGGGAAAGGAAAATTTCAAGGAAAATTTTAAAATAGGGAAAATAAGTGAGAAAAAGTGAAATCCCAGTGTTGTTTGGTTGACATGGAAAATGGAAAGGTTAATTTTAATAGATTTTGGGGTTTAAAATTTTAATGATTTTTCTTTTAAATTACTCCACTTGATAAATTTGCATTTACCTAAAAGTATACTAGATCTATGGCACTCACTTTGTGAGTGTAGAAATAAAAAAATAGTTTATAGTAGTTTTTTTTTAAAATGATAAATTAATTATTATATATATCATTGGTGGTTTATTTTCAAATGAGTAGTTTTTAATCTTTTAAAAATTGAGTTTATATCCGAGTCAACTCGTGACACAAACTCAGGACTTCACATTATAATTAGTACAGATATTTTCATATATAATTTTCCTAGTAACAATTATTAATTGTCAGAATCAATTCAAATTAAATATTATTATTACCCACACAGTCATGAACAAACTCCAGAAATTATATTCCATCAACACAGTAGGAAAAAGAATAAATCTAAAAGTGGCTTTATTGCTTTAAATATGAGTAAAAATCATATAAAACCGTTATTTCCAATAAAAAACAAATATTTTTAATATACAAAATCAATTTTGAAAACAAGGAGAGAAATAAATAAATTTATTAGTATTATTTATTATTGTAACTGGTGCCATGAAACGGCAAAAAAAAAAACAAAAAAAAAGTGGCTTTTAGAATTTAGGAAGCCACGTTGGGGCTGTCTCTGTTGGAATATGAAATTTTACTTCAGCTTTTTCACGCGGTATAGTCTTCTTCCTCTTGCGATGGTTGTCCCAGACTTCCCGATAAAATTTTCTCACATTTTCTCCTGAGTTTTGAGGGGAAAGTGGGAGAAAGTTTTAAGTCTATGTTTTCCCCCCTATTTTTCCTATTTTTATTTTCCCTCATAATTTCCCTAAAACTTTTCCTAGTTCCAAACTAAGCCTTAATGTAAAATTTGGTGTAAGTAAATTTGTCTAATCCTTAGGATTTTGGGTTAATTATGTAATGTTAGTGTTTACAGTTTTGGCTGTTACATACTTGCTTAAGGAGAGAATGGGAAAAAAAATGGTGACAGTCTCAAAGAAAGGGTATAAATTTTCATTTTAGAGTTCAAAATCAGAGAATTGGCAAACACCCTTTTAGTGGATCCTAAAGGCAAAATATGTCCTAATTGAAAGTTGAAATCAAGGAAGTGAAAAGAAGAGTTACATTATAGAAAATCAATGTCCATAACTTTTAGTACATCATCCCTGTACCTATGGAATTAGGAACGAAAAAGGGCAGCAATCAGTTTTGCTTGTTGATTCATACAATATATATTGCTTCTCATATATTTTCTAGTTTATTGCTATAGTTTTCTATGAAAGAAAAATTGCTACTACAATTTAACAAAACCACAATTTTTAGAACCCTGCAATCATATAATATAAGTGACCAAGTTGGTCTTGGAACCCATGTGTTTTTTCCCTTTGAGAATTGCAAACATTAATGGTGCTAATGCTACTGAAATCACTGCATATGGCTTGAACCATCTCTCTTCACTAATAACAGGAATCGTCAATCTCCTTAGCAAGTATAATGGTACTCCAAGAGGTTCAGAAACTAGCCAATGTAATAAAAACTTGGTGAATCAAAGTTGAACAAGTTTGAAGTTCCCTCCTGATTTTGAAGAGTTACTTTGTTTGACAAAACAGATTTCTCTTCACTTGCATAACCAAGTAATGGAATGCCACCCTCCCCAAAGTTATCATTGTTATTTGAGACTGGGATTGAGTTCATTTTCCTCTGTTTCTTCCTGTTGAGGCAGCAACAGCACAAACATACAACAAGTATATAGAAACAAAAGAAAGTAATTTTACCAATGAAAAGGAAGAAAGTGAGAAAAGGAAGAATAGAACATCTCGTAAGAAACTAGGCTCATCCACAGAAATCTCATGACGGCTAATCAAAATACTGATTAACCCAACCACAGCACTAGAAATAAAAAATGCACCACCTAAGACACTGTTTAGGCCAACACCTCCATTGCCAGACATTGTGAAGGAGACAATACTTCAGAAGCACCATTCCCAAGTGATAGGAGGGTGACTTCTGCTATAGCAGGTGAAAGTTTCAGGATTCTAGACAAGCTTTCTAATGAAGTACAGAAGTTATTTGCAGCTGTGTCACCCAACAAGTAAAACAAAACAAATAGCCATATTAAGAGTACAAGGTGACCAACAAATGAAAATATGCCACAAGTGCAATAAAAACTCTTGAGATAGTTTACGTACCCTTTCGGCCTGCAATTTATGACTTGACATACTGGCATTTAGACTTATAATCACAGCATAGTCATGGAGGTGGCTGCAGCCATCATTGTTGCTTCCATGGGGATCATTCATAAAGTGATTAGTAGTGATGGGAAATTGCAAAAATGGAATAAGCTGTCATGAACTTAAGTTGCTAACAATAATCAAATTTTCTATTCAAATAGCAGAACTATATGAACATCTAAATATAGGTGAAACAGAAGTTTCTCAAACCAGTGGCGGAACACAGCTCGTGTGATGAAGTTGATGAAGCTGCATAAGCCATCAGAGCCAGATTTTAATGACTCAGACAGAGCTAAATTTGGCCATAAAAGGACATGAGCAAATTCTTCAGTGCTTGCATATAGCTATGGAAAATGTATATTGGCCAAATATCTGTGTCAGGATCATTGAAATCCAGCTCTAATGGCTTTGGCAGATTAATTTATCAAGCTGCTGGAACAAGATTTGCCTCGACTCCTATGGCCACAAAGATTCGCAAACGCTATAGAATTCTGCAGTGTTATCACTTTGCCCAACTAAGGCTATTCCATCATCATATTCTTCATACACATTTACAAGATAAGATTTTAGATTGAAGAAGACAATTGGGAAAAAGGGTTGTTTTCTCATTGAGTATACTGTACGTATAAATACACCTTTACAAGATAAGATTTACAATGTGATAAGGTATATATGATCAGAATACAAAAGATAATTAATTGTGTAAGGTTAGGTGATAAATGGCTAAGGTTAAGCTGATAAGTCTTGAAGTAAACGGATTAATCTTACCTTCTAATAAAAGGAAAAACAGAGAAAGAAAGGTCCTGAGTAATTATTATCGTTACTGGAGTATATATATATTGTCCTTCCTCCAAAAGTTCCATGCAAACCGGAAAAATTTTAGATCGACAAAAAGAGAGAGGACAAAAGAAAATCTAAAAAAAGTAAGACTTAAGATAAGAGAGAAAAAAGAGTAATGGCAATTTTTTTTCCTTGCAGAAATAATTTGAGGTAAAGCTTCTATTCATGTCAAAAAATTATGCCAAAAATAAAGGGAAGCCACTTAATTATTTTAGTTTCTAATTGACTAATTCTATAAATTAAAAAATTAATAAGTTGTTATATGGTACGTTTGAATGTAATAAGATATTAAAGGAGTAACACTACAGTAATACATTGTTTTAATCATTTAACTCTTTAGTAACTGTAAATTATACTGATAAAAAAAACTGTAAATTATAGACAAAATCTAAACAAAAAGAGCAAAACAAGACTTGGGATTTGAGGAACACAATTGCAACACCTATTATATTTTGGTAGCTTGTCATTACACATTGAATTTTAAGAGTCTTAACAATAAAAGAATGAGAATGGGAAAAAAAATAGAAAAAAAAAATCTCATCACTCCATCTAACCAGTCCCAACATAAGGACTGCAACTTTTGCAAACTCTCACAGATCAGTACACATTTTTTCCAGAGGGAAAGAAACCAGAAGGAATAACTGGACATTAAATCCTCTGAAAATCATCAAATTTAGGAACTAGTAAAGCTAGTAACAACTGAAATAAGGATCACAAGAACAATAGCCAACAAAAGAAAGATCCCAATGCACATGCACTTCCTGCTGCTCCTTTGGTAATGCTTTGCAGTGTTGAGCTCTTTGGAAGCATCCTTCACATAATGCCTTGCATTCATAACATGATGCTCAATATCATCCATCTGTTCCCCTTGTGCTTCCACCATTACAGCCATGTCCAAGAACACTTGATGCAATTCCAGTAAACTCTTCTCAATCTCTTTAGCAGCATCATGCCTATCCTGAATCTCAACCACAGTTTCCAACACTTTCCCTCGCCCGTGCTCTTGAATTGCACGTGTCAAGAACTCCTCGCCGCCATTGCCATCAGAAATGATCTTCTCAATGATTTCCTCATCAGGGTTTTCACCAGTCACTGTGTAATACCTTCTCCCCACAGTTTCTTTATGCTCAGTCATCATTTTCTGCCTCAAACCCTGAAAATCCATCATGAGCTCCTTTAATTTCTTGCGCAAGCCATTGGTGACACCAATTCTAGCCCTGTAAATTGGGGTTCCTTCTTTGCACCCTGAGAGGCGTTTGCTTGCTGCATTGGCACGGTCCATTTCTTCAAGCTGTGCCTTGATGGTTCTAGCCCTTTTCTGAACAGTAACAATGTCTTTGTTGATTTTGATCCGTAAAGCCTTTAAGGACTCTGGCTTGTGAAGTGACTTGCTTTCTTCATTGGACTCTTGAAGCTTGCCTAAGAGTTCACGGATCACTGCCATTTCTTGATTCACTTTCTCAGCTTCTTCAAGGAATGGACCGAGGTTTGGGTCCATGGCTGAAGACATCTCGAAGTCATAGTCAGGTCCTGCTTCAAGATCTTTCATTGCCTCTTTCTTGAGGTCCACATAGCTCATAAACGATTTGGTCATAAGATCATTCATCTTTGCTCTCTGAAACCAACAAAATATACCAAACTACAATTAGAAAAATTCAGGAAATCTACTTTTTAATTGCAATCAGCAAAATTTACCCAAATTCCTTTGTGTTTTCATATGAATCTTTGAATCAAATTCAAAGAAAACTAATTCTATTTCAAACAGAACAGAGCATATTCAAAACAAATGGGTTTCTCCAGAAGAACCCAAAAAAGGAAAGATGAACTGAAGAATTGGGGGTTTCCTCATTCCTTGAAACACCCAAACTACAATTGAAAAAATTCATGAGATCTACTTATTAATTGCAGTCTACAAAATCTACCCAAATTCTTTTGCACATATTCATATAAATCTTTGAGTCAAATTCAAAGCAAACGAATTCTAATTCAAACAGAACAGAGGATATTCAAAACAAAACAAAAAATGGTTTCTCCAGAAGAACCCAAAAAGGAAAGATTAACTGAAGAAATTAGAAATGGGTGTTTCCTCATACCTTGTGAAATGTAGAACTGCTGGCTCAAGTATTAGCGGACAGAGAGAGAAATATAAGGAAAGAATTTGATTAATGGAAGTTTGATCAAGATCGAATTTGGGAAGACTTTGATGGAAGGGAGACTTTGAAGACAAAAATTTGGAAAGAAATCTGAGATATGAGTTGTTTGAATTTGATTGAGAGCTTATAGCCTTAAAAGGAAGCGGAAAGTCTTTCAAAGAAACAAAAGAGAGAAAAAAAGTAGCCGTTACAGCTATGAGATGCAAGGTTCCAACGGCTATATTTTGGATGCCCGTTTTTTTAAATTTATCTTCCTTTTTTTTTTAAGAATTATCTTCCTTTTTTTTAAGAAATTGGGGCAATATTCTTTTTTTTAAGAAATTGGGGCAATTTACAAATTTTCGGGTTCCGCTAACCGAATTAGCAAATTATGGACCCACGTCACCAGATCCGAGAAAAATATAAGAATTATTCTGGATCTTCTTTATTGGGCCGATTGAGGTCCATTTTGCTAGATAAAAAGTGTACTATTTTGTAGGAAAAATGGAAAATTATAAAATAGGAAATAATTAAGCAATTCAAGAAATTTTCAAATATAAAAATGAATAATATCAGTATATCACTACCAGTAATAATGCATGTTAATTTTTTCCCTATCATATAGACACAAATCCGGTGCAAAAAAATAAATAAATAAATCAAGTGAATGGGATAAGAACAAAAAATGAAAATTCTTTTGTTAACATTGAAAGGAAATAGAATCAATGACATGCACAATTTTATTATTTAAATGGACGGTGACCTAAGATTTTTATTTTATAATTTATTTATATAAGGTTTTTGTGATGGTGATATATTGATTATCAAAGGTTGTTTTGTTAGGTATAAGTTGAGCTTGACATTATTCTAAATTGAAAACATCCCAAGTCTTTTTTTCTTCTCCTTTTTTTTTCTAGGTGAGGGTTGTAATTCTAAAGTTTTGAGGATAATAAGTAAAAAAAAAATGATGATAATTGTTATAAAAACATTTATCAATAGTTTTGAACTTATCAGCATAATGATGATTAAGAGAATTACTTTGAGAATACATATTTTTGAGTAAACTTTGAGAATACATATATAAAGGTAAATAAACTATTTGGAAATCAAGTTCAACAAATATTGGATCGGGTTGGAAGGATCTCATTGCTTTTGAATAAAGTTTTGGATTTGAATTTTGCAAATTGAAAAGATAGGTGTCAAAAAAGCGTTTTTGTGGCGGAGTTGGGCTTTAGATTAGTTGATTCTAATAACATTACTTAATGGTACAATTGAAATCTTATATTATAATCACATAAGTAATTTTAAACGAACTAAGCCGTATATGATGTAACTTGAACTCATATATGTGAAATTTGAATTCAAGACCTCTAGTAGATAACTTACACATGTTCATTGAGCTAACAATAAAATTACTTATTAACTATTCTTTTATTTATAACATTATTTTTTTATTTCATATATTCGGTATAGAATTTCTATACATCCCTCAATGAATTTTAATTGTTAGTATATTTTT
>AWWV01009701.1:0-41633 GCA_001974805.1 Corchorus capsularis | reverse complement strand
ATGTTCATCTAAACTTGCAAAAACACCTTTGCTTGGTAATTATCAATCAGCCCTACACAAAAGTAAGTTTGCTTTTTGGTGGGAAAATATCAATCTTTGGAATTCACCTTAGGAAAAAAAAAAAAATCTTTCTTTTCTTCCAATTCCCACTTTTAATACGTTAGATAGATCTTAATTATAAATCCTCCACTTTACGTACACTTAAAAAAGAAAAAAGAAAAAAAAAGTCAATTTCTTATTTCTCCCTCACTGAAATCTACATAGCCATCCTTTCCTCCCAAAATCCCTCTACATTTCCACTGCAATTTCCTCTTTTCTCAATTTTCTTTTTCACTATTTTTTTTCACATGATCAACATTTCCTTTCCCTCTCTCAATTCTTTCAAAATCACTCCTTAATTCACAAATTTATTATTTTCATTTCTTCATTTTTTCCAACCAATTAAGGTCGACAATTCCTATAAATTCCAAGATTCCGAAGTTCAAAAACCTGGAAGATCTGGAGCCATTACCGACTTCCACCGGCAACGGCCAGATCCGGTACCGAACACCTTCCTCCGCCGAGCTGCTCGAGTCTGGTCCAAACGGTGGCGCGCTTTCTCCGACCGGAAACGGCACTACAGATCACCTAGAAAAGATGATGAAGCGTTCAATTGCGCGCCATGAGTCCATGTCCGATAAGATCCACAAGTACCGAGGGGTCTTGCTGGTCATCTCCATCCCTATCTTGCTCATAACGTTCGTCTTGTACGTGATGCCGGGGAAATCGCCGTCCGATGTAGCCGTGTTGGAGGAGGTCGAGTTGAATAGCAGGAAAGTAGGGTCCAATTCGAGAGGGAATAAGAATTATGCCGTGATTTTTGATGCGGGGAGTTCTGGCAGTAGAGTTCATGTTTATTGTTTTGATCACAATTTGGATCTTGTTCCGATTGGTTCTGACTTAGAGCTTTTTGAACAGGTAAATTCTTTCTCCTTTTACAACTTCTAGAAAATTTTCACAGAAGAATATTGCATTTGCTAGGAATGGAGCTTTAGAAATGGTAATTTGAGAGGCACTTTTATACCAGTTTAAATAGATTTGCTGGGATTTGCTGCTGTTAGAAACAGGAACATTTTCTTTATGTTTTTAATAACTCTAGTTAATCTCTTAGAAGTGAAATTAGATTTTTAGAACTGAAATTTCGATTGCTATGAATGTACATTCGAGGACAGACTTATTTTAAATGTGGAATTTGAGTGCGACATGTGGCTTTAAAGTAATTATTTTAAGTGGTAATTCAATAGATGCTTGCTTCTTTTTTGTTTTTACCTTTTTAAAAGAAAAGTTATATGAATGGCCTTTACTTGATATTTGTTGCATGGCTTGGTTGTTACTTTGAAGTAGGTTTTTACTTTCTCTGCACTATAATAGAAGCTTACGGAATTTGAACAAAAAGAGAAGGTATAGCATGAATTGGTGGTACATTTCAAGGTGTCATTTCATTTATATGCTGTGCAGGAAAATGTACTTGGATTTGATGCGATTATAATTTCACGTCTATATTGGTTTTATGTGGTTCGTCTTGTAGATAAAACCGGGTTTGAGCTTCTATGCAAAAGACCCTCAGGCTGCAGCGAATTCATTGCTTACTCTTCTTGACAAGGCAGAAGGTGTTGTGCCACTAGATTTGCGATCAAAGACTCCTGTCAGAGTTGGGGTAGGTATATCTAGATGCATTATTCATGCTTTTTTTTTATCTTTGAGTCTTTAAATTGCTAAAAGAAGGGACCTTGCTTTTATGTAGGCAACTGCTGGTCTGAGGGCATTGGAAGGTGATGCATCTGATAGAATTTTGCAAGCGGTAATTCTATTTTTAGGAGCATGTTGGTGATGTTCACTGGCTTCCTTTTGCCATTTCATTGTGCTAACAGTTCTTTAATTAACTTATTTAGGTCAGGGAACTTCTTAAAGACAGAAGCACCCTCAAATCTGAGGCAAATGGGGTCAAAATTCTGGATGGCTCTCAAGAAGGTTCTTATGAGTGGGTACGTTAAACTGAATTTCATGTACTTTATATATGGTCTAATATTGCGCCTGAAGTGATTTTCCTTTTCAAGCTTGGTTATAGGGAAAATATGTCGAGTCTGTAGCATAATGCATTTTATTGCATGCTTGATCAGGCTCCTTTGTAGTGTGGTAGATTTATCTTCAATTTGTACACTGGTTTATAAGATTCTCTACCTTAAGGGCACTGGCAAACTGTTACATTCTGTAAGTCAGAGTGATCATTCTTCCTCAAGATCATATTATGGTGATGTTTGCTTGAGATGGAAATTCTTGGGTTTTGGGTGATGGAGGAAGTACTCTAAAGCTAGCTTTATATAGATAGATTTTACCATTGAAGCAAGTATTTTCATTTTGCAATGAAGTTATACTTTATGCATTTATATAGAGGGATGTAATGTAAAACATCAAGATCCATTTCACAGTTGCCGACTGATTGCACCAGTCAACTTAATTTGAATCTTTCGTAACAGCCATCTTTGTTTTTCAGGTGACAATCAATTACCTATTAGGAAATCTGGGAAAGACATATGCAGACACAGTTGGCATAGTTGATCTGGGGGGTGGATCTGTTCAAATGGCTTATGCCATCTCCGAGAGTGCTGCTGCAAAGGCTCCAAGGGTACAAGATGGAGAGGACAGTTACGTAAATGAAATGTATCTGAAGGGATCAAAATATTACCTATATGTTCACAGGTTTCCCTCTTTCGTTTTGACCAATTGGTTTTATGATGATTCTATTAGTGATTATAAATGGACCAAAGGAGAAATTTTACTGCTTTTGGTTCCTCCTGCAATCAATTTTATCAGACGTGTCTTTCTTTAGTCATATGTATGACTCTCTAGTCTCATAAAAGTCCATTCATGTTCACAATTATATGTTTTAAGTTAATATATACTTTGGTGTTTGCATACAGTTATTTGCACTATGGTCTATTGGCAGCTCGAGCTGAAATTTTGAAGGTATCTGAAGATTCTGGCAACCCTTGCGTCTTAGAGGGTTATGATGGTAAGTTTGAATTTGTTTTAACTTTGATAGCAACTTTAAACTCTTGTAGTGCTGGACTCTTAGTTCCAGCAGTCAGGGTTTGCTTACTGGCAGACTCAAGTACTAGAAAGAAAACTTTTAATGATCTGGGGTGCATATTATGGTTTCCTTGACAGATTTAGTGGCTAAATTTTTCTAATGCTTGATCACTGAATATATAGAGGTCGGCAGTATAAGCAATTAGCTTCCAACTGAAAAATGTACTATTTGATTGCTATGAATTCTGAGTAATTCATAATTTGAGTAGCTATAAGGTCCTTTGTTCTGTGTTTTGTTGGCAGAATGTGGCATTTAAGTACTTTATATGTTCTGCGTTTTATCTTTCTAAGGTACTTACTCATATGGAGGAGAAAACTTTAAAGCATCAGCTTCTTTATCTGGCACAAGCATGGAGGAGTGCAGGAGGGTGACACTCAAGGCTCTTAAAATAAACGATACATGTACACATATGAAGTGCACATTTGGCGGTATATGGAATGGTGGAGGTGGAGATGGACAGAAGAACCTGTTTGTTGCTTCATTTTTCTTTGACAGAGCTGCAGAGGTATATATTGCTCACTCAAGAGTTGTCTTGCCTGAAATAAACTATACAAGAATCTGGTCAATGGTGCTAACTGAATTGTTTATGCATACAGGCCGGCTTCATTAAAGCTACTGATCCTGTCGCAAAAGTTCAGCCTCAAAATTTTGCAGATGCTGCTAAACGTGCTTGTGAGACCAAGTATTCAAATGCCAAAGCAACTTATGAAAATGTGGATGAGAATAACCTGCCATATATATGCATGGATCTAGTTTACCAGTACACCTTGCTTGTTGATGGATTTGGTAAGCCTAATACTTTATTGCTGATTCGTTTATGCAATTTTTTTAGTTTCAGTTTCTAATTTAGAACTTAAAAGGCATCTTAGAATTCTCACCAGTTCCATCTTTTCTTGGACAGGACTTGATCCCTTCCAAGATATTACATTGGTGAAGCAAGTGAAATACCGCAATTCCCTTGTCGAAGCTGCATGGCCACTAGGCAGTGCCATTGAAGCTGTATCATCATGAAGTGAATTCCAAGTAATGCAGCTTTAAGCATACAATTTCCATGGCTTGTGGTTCTTAAGCATTGGCATTTCTTAATTCGAATCCACACAGTCAATAACGTGCAGAAGTAAGCAGCATGTGATGCTGGAAATTGGATTTTGGTGGCAATAATAGAGAGTAGAAGAGTTACATTTTATCATCATTTGTAATTACAATTATTATATTAGTTCCCCATTGTTACTACTATAAATTTTTGTTGAGAGATTCAATTCAATTAGTTCATTTAGTTTGTCCTCTGGAACAAACAGATTATGATAATTTGATATACCAATGTGTTCGTTCGTGTCACCTATGTCTTTTGTTAGTAAAAAGCAATTTTTCTTTAGTGATTTTTCTCTTTGTTTTCTGTTTTAGCAGCCCCTTTCTTTTCTCATTTGAGCTCACCACCAGGTCTTTTTGATACCGAAAAATATTAAAAATGAAGAGAAAATGACATTAAAGAGAAAAAAAATTCTATGTTCTGTGAAAAAGAAAATAAAACCTCATATATGTTTTGTTTTGTTTTGTTATAAAAATAAATAATTAAATCAAAGAAAAAAACAAAAGAAAAAGAAAAGTCCCTTTTGTGGCCAGCTTTAAAAAAAATTAAGATGATAATTGATAATTAATCATTTAAAACCACGTGTGCAGTCTGGCCAAAAAAAAAAAAACACGTGTGCAGAATAAGACTAATAAAGAGTTGGGACTTGGGAGAAAAATCTTTCACTTGAGTCCTGACTCCTGAGATATAAAAAGCACAGAAGAAGAACATGAAAGTGGCTGCTTAGAAAAGAAAACCAAAGAAGCTTGATTCGAAGAATAGAGAGTTTCTTGATTTTCAAGGTTAATTTATTGAAACAGTAAGTACCCAAATATATCTGTTCTCCTCTTGAAATCAAGTACGCTGCAATTTCTCTTCAGTCAGTCATTATCTCAAACACTTTCTATACAGTGTAGAAATGTGGGGGATCAGGTTTACAAGATCAAAACTGTATCTTTTTTCAGTTTTTGTAAATACCCATTCGAAAACAATGCATTTTGCACCAACCCAGTATCAAAATCCCATCTTAGAAACAGTACGGACAACAAGAACAATAGCTACCCGCATCCCCATGAATATTTGCTCCTCGTTTCAGTTATCTCCTTTTTGTACTTCTAGTATTGATTTCCAAAGTGCACCAAAAGTTGAAACTGTTGATGAAAATAGTGATCATGATTCTGATGATGGTGAAGATGATGACGATTTTGATGGCAGTAGTGTAAATGGATCCAGTTCGAGCAATGAGGAGGTTATTCAGGGTGCCGAGGAAATTATGGACATAATTCGTGAAACAGGTAGTAATAATGTTGAAATGAGGAAAAGGCTTGAGCAAAGTAGTATAAAGGTTTCCTCTGAGTTGGTGGTGGAGGTTCTTTCTCGGGTTCGGAACAATTGGGAAGTGGCGTTTACGTTCTTCTTATGGGCTGGTAAACAGCCAGGTTATGCTCATTCATTGCGTGAATATCATTCGATGATTTATATTCTGGGGAAGATGAGGAAGTTTGATACTGCATGGTCGTTGATTGATGAAATGAGAGGAGGAAGGACAGGCCCTTCTCTTGTGACACCTCAGACTCTCTTGATCATGATAAGGCGTTACTGTGCTGTTCATGATGTGGGGAGGGCTATAAATACGTTTTATGCCTATAAAAAGTTTAAATTTGATGTGGGGATTGAAGAGTTTCAGAGTCTGTTATCTGCCCTTTGTCGATACAAAAATGTGCAGGATGCTGAGCATCTAATGTTTTGTAACAAGGATGTCTTCCCATTTAATACCAAGAGTTTCAATATTATACTGAATGGATGGTGTAATGTGATTGGTAGTCCACGGGAGGCAGAGAGGGTTTGGAGGGAGATGAGTAAGAGAGCTATTCCACATGATGTTGTGTCATATGCATGTGTGATGTCCTGCTACTCAAAAGCCTGTAATCTTAACAAGGTACTTAAGCTCTTTAGCCAGATGAAAAGAATGGGGGTTGAACCAGATCGGAAGGTTTACAATGCTATAATCCATGCTCTCGCAAAAGCTAGGCATGTAAAAGAGGCTATCAATCTTCTGAAAACTATGGAAGAAAAGGGTATTAGACCTAATGTTGTTACTTATAATTCACTGATCAAGCCT
Source organism: Corchorus capsularis (assembly GCA_001974805.1). Lineage (NCBI taxonomy): Eukaryota > Viridiplantae > Streptophyta > Magnoliopsida > Malvales > Malvaceae > Corchorus > Corchorus capsularis. The sequence goes on along the minus strand of AWWV01009701.1, from coordinate 35,312 downwards.
CTATGCAAAGCTCGGAAGATAGATGAGGCTAGAAATGCATTTGATGAGATGTTGCAAAGGGGTCTCTCACCTACAATAAGGACCTACCATGCTTTCTTTCGTATTCTAAGAAATGGGGAAGAAGTTTTTGAGCTTTTGGAGAAGATGAGAAAGATGGGGTGCCAACCAACCAATGATACCTACATCATGCTGATAAGAAAGTTTAGTCGATGGTGCCAGTTTGATAATGTCTTCAAGTTGTGGAATGAGATGACTGAGAATGGGGTTAATCCTGATCGTAGCTCGTATATTGTGTTGATTCATGGGCTATTTTTAAATGGAAAGCTGGATGAAGCATACAAGTATTATGTGGAGATGAAGGAAAAGCAATATTTGCCTGAACCAAAGATAGATGAGATGCTTCAGTCCTGGGTTTCTGGTAAGCAATATGCGGAACAGCAAATGGCTGATCTCAAGAATAACCAATTGCAAGATAATAAGTTGGGGAACCAGATCAGAGTTGAACCAAAGAAAGTTGATCAGGAGAAAGATTTTCTCAGGGAAACTGAAACCAAAAGAGTTGTCAGAGAAAGAGGCTTTTCATTTGGGGAGTAATAGGTTTGCAAAAAACCATAAAACTCCAATGTATGTGCTTCATGTATGGGGCTTTAGGCTTCACACTGAATTCCTCTGAATACCATCCAGAGCATGACAGTTTCCGTTTCCAATATCAATACAGGAGGCCTTATTGGCTGTGGTGGGGAACTATTCTTTTTTCATCATGAAAAACCCATTGCGAGCATCTGTATGTCTAAGTGAATTGCTGATCATATTCATTTGTGAATGGTGAGAGGCTTTTTATTATTTTGCTGCTGTAACTGTTTTGTACTTGGTCTGATATTGACTATGGTTTCTATGTAGCTAATACACAACCTGTGGCTACTTAGTCTTATGAATCTAGAGCAAGAGGGCTAGCACAACTGTTTCTCTTGGAAAAAGATGAAATGGACACTCTTGGCTAGATATCAATAGTTGTACTTTTGCAGTAGTTTAGCCACAAGTACCGAGTTTCTGGATAGTTGGCAGTTCTTTGTTGTGAGTTCCTCACTGTCAAGCTGATCATACTGCTGCACTAGTACAACTTTCTGTAAGACACTCTTGACACTAATTTTGAGTTACATTGACAAATTTTATGCTTGATGGCGTACCATTCCAGAAGAAATTAGGCCTCGTTTCTTTGTGTCATTTTTATTTTGCGTTGAAAGAAATTGTTCCCAAAAGCATTGTAGATGTGGAGATTAGAATTTGTTTAGAAACCTTACACAACATATAATGAATAATTTTGCTTTAAAAAAAAAACATATAATGAAGATTGCAGTGGACTTTTAACTTGGAATTATGTATGTTGTAAATGATCTCCAGAAATCATTAAATGTTTATGATACTAAGTTTTTTGCATGGTTGCTACTCTTCAGGATCTATGATACATGGTTCAGTATTTTTGTAATATCTTTGGTTCAACAAAGTTTCGGATATATCCCATGTGGAAGGGAATATAGATCAATAAACTGTTATAAGTATTGACATGAAGTACTTAATGTTTTCTGGAAGACTGGAACCTGTCATCTTATACGCAGTATGCTCATCTCATCACACTGATCTGTTTAATCTTGCTTAAGTAGTCAATGACAGAACGTGTGGAAATAATCTTGAAACAAGTTCTTTTATCAGAAGACCTGGCTGAAACTTATTTAGTAATTCTGCATTAGGTGATAGCTCTTTCTTCAAAATTCAGATATATGATTTGTGGTCGTCTAAATGTCATCTTAATTTTACCAATCATTATTGAGCCTTGACAGATAAAATGTAGATGATAGTTATACCAGTTATGGCTGCAGAGGTAGTATGTGCAAATTAGATGACGTGAAAAAAAATGATCTTGAGTCAAATTTTGAACAGAAGGGAACTAACATAGATTACCATTTTTTAAAACTGCTATTTTAATTTGGCACTTCAATTTGCATCTCATGTTTCTTGTATTTTACGGAATATTTAACGATGCCTTATAAAAGGTCCATGGTAGCTGTGTTATGGGAGTAGGAATATTATACTTGAAGCAGAAGATGTGCAGACAGCGATGATGGAAAGTTAAATATATACTCCGTACAACATCTTTTTATCACCTAATTGACTTCTTTCGGTTTCTTGGTATCTTTTCTGAATAAATTGTCCTTATCTCTCGCTTAATTACTTTTAAAATTTTGTAAGGATTGAGTACCTCTATGATGTTCATGCTGAATGTTACACTATTCTTTTGCTGACTGTTACATTATGCTTAAGAAACTATATATTTTATGGCATGTGATCATTCTGTGATGGTGATTCTCCATCTTCTTGTCACTTGTCAGGGAAGACTAATTTTTGCTTTTCTCATCCCTTTGTCCTTCCTCTGGCTTTGACCTGGTTTTATTTTATGTGTGTCATCATGAAGGCTGTGATTTTGCTAGCTATTTTATTTGTCTTAGTATGAGTTAGATTGCTTCTTCTCCCTCAACTACTCAGGGAATTAAAGGAGAATGATAGTTATTGAATCCAATGTCTTCCAGCCCATTTTGCATCCCTACTTTCAATAAATGATTATATGGACAGTAATTGAGATTGTTCTGTTAAAATTTTAATAATTGAATTCTAAATTCTTATGCGTGTATATACGTATTGAGATTGTAAAGATTACGCATACTCTCACATCATTGACTAGATTTTTTGTTCAGAATTGTCTCACAGCCTCTTTCAGATTTCCATTTTCATACTTGTGTGTTTGCACCTTCAGGATCTCCAAATTCTTCATTAACCCACTTGCAGGGTTATAGGTGAGTTGTTTCTTGACTACAAACATTCTTATACTGCAAATAGCCACTGACCTCCAAGCTATCTACAAATCCTTAGTTTGGAAGGTCTTCCATCCAGCAAAGCATGTGCTAATAAAACTGATTAGTCAACCTTAATACTATTTAATACGTCATGTATGCTTCGTTTTAGTCTAAGTTGAGCAACCCATTTTCCATTATTGGGAAAATTTCCTAAAAGTCTGGTATGGCTATGGACAGATTAAAAGTATGGATGTTGAATGTTGAATGGAAATCAAGACCTCAATCAGCCTGTTGAGATCAAGTTGATCTAATTAGCACTAATTTTCCTTTCTATTGCTGTTGAGCCTGGTAGTGAAATTAAATTCTCATTAAAGCTTCTTTGACATCTTGTAGCTTCATCAATGGCAGAGTTACCTAGTTTGTCCCTTCATTCTTTCACTTGAAAGAAAGTAAGTAAAACTTTTCTTTTTCTATTGTTTACTGTCTTCTCAATTCCAGTAGCACATAAATTTAACTAGTGAATGTGAACAGGAGAGTGGATGAAGCAGCATTCCATGCTGCAAGGAAAATGGAAAACTTGAGCATTAACAGTTGAAGAAGAAACCCTGTCTTAGAACCCTTTTAATATTCAAATTGTAGAAAGTCTAAGCATTTATGCTTGTAAGATACCTTTGGCTGAGAGAGTAGATGATGGTCTGTGAGTTCTTGACTTTAAGATTTAAGTTCCAAGTTAGGCCTAACTCATTATATGGTGCGTGCGGTGCCTTAGATGGGAAAAAGCTGGTGCATTTCCATTTGACATGAGATAACAACTAGGCCATAGATTAGGTGAACTACACGTGGAAAACTACAAGGGGTCATTTTCAGGACTTTTTCACACTTGGAATATAGCTAGCTGATGCGTATCCTTACATGCCATCCATGCCTTTGACTAGTCTAAATTGTATGTTTGTATGATTTATCCCATTTCTCAGTCAAATATCCCTAACAGCTTGATGTAATGACAGATTGCACGTTCATCTGGGGTAGGAGTTAAAGCTATCCTATGCCTAAGTTTTAAGCTAAGGATGAAGGAACTTTGAAAAGGAGGGAGATAACCATGTGATTGTTCATCTTTTTTTCCAACCATAATTTGTTAGTCATAACTTTTTCTTCTCCCTAACAGGTACATCAAAAGTCAAGGTTCTCACAACTAAGTAAAAGAGATGCTTTGACCATATTTATCAGCCAAGCAATCAAGGAGGTAATATATGCCTCTGTGTTTTCTTATATTGGCTTGACTTAAGGTTTTCTCCTTTTTCTTTCATGTCTATCTACAAACTGAGAAATTGGGAACTTTTAAGGAAAATAATTGGATACCTAATGAAGGGATGATATATATAAAATATTCATTGACATTTTGACATGTGAATTTTTGAATTTCAGCTGAACAAGTTACCTAGTACATGGAAAGTAAAAGAGGTTGAGGGCAAGAAAGCTTGAATTCCCCAGGTATTTTTGTTTTACATCATACATGACATAAGATTCAAAGCATGAAATCCTATTCTTTTATTGCATGAGAACAAACTGAACGTAAAGCTCATCATCAGCCAAACAAAAGCATCTTTGAAGGATAAATATTATCGGAGGTTTCAAAAAGAAATTTTTATTGTGGATAATCATAAACTTGTTATTCTTTTGTCATATTTATTATTCTTTAGCATATGCTCCATGACCCCATCTCTTTCTGCTCTTGTTTGTCTGTATTCATCGTTCTTTTGTCCAATTTGGCACCTCTGCATTTAAGATCAACTACTTTTTGGCTTCATTATACTATAGAACCCAGGAAAGTCTTCTCCCCAGATGTAGGAATTTTATTTTATTTTCCCAGTTATTGTTCTTACAACAATTTCGTGCTAGGTTTGATTGCTAACAAGTCATAAGGAATAATTAATAGCCACAGTTTTTATTATTATAATATAATCTTCTCTCAGGTCTTCTTTAGCAATCAAACAAAATACATATAGTTTTAAACTCAACTCCCTGTAAATTTTTAATGCAGTTATTCCCCTAGTCCACAATTTACGCTATGGCTTGCTCCTTTTGACATTTAACTTTCAGTTGGATTGCATAGGAGAAGCAAACTGCTATTAGTCTACCTCATTAGGAAATGGGATTAGGTCCTAATGAAGGAAACTGTCCGAGGCTTTTCGAGCACGTGATTAATAATTAAAAAACTATGTAATTTGCCTAGTTTTCTACATAAAAAAGTTGTTTTCTGTGTTCTTGGTGATGAACTTTTCTGGTTGAAAATACGTATATGCTTAGGTAAATATCCTGGTATACTACCTGTGTATACCGCCATTGTCCGGAATGAAGGAGTCATATAATGTGCTATGACCTTTGCTTAATCTTTCTGGTTAGACATTTGAAAATTTTAAGTTAGGAGGGGATTCTTGTTGGTATTTAAATTTTGTGACTAAATCAAAAACTCACCCACCTAAATTGCACGTAATCTATGTCTTTTCTGTCACACGTGTGTAGGAAGATTATTCAAGATTTGACTTCCCTATGTTTTTGCATTGTTTTTCTTTTAAGTCATTGTCAAATTTTTTAAAGAATTTAGATTTCAATTGATGAAAAATAAATAAATAAATATAATGATGATTTTCTTTTCACATTTGTATTAGGAAGAAGATTGGATAACATAAGAAGAAAAATGAAGTAGATTTATGCAATGAAAAAAATGTTGATGTCATGTTTAGATTGTACTGCACGTGCGCGCCACATGCATTAATCACTATTTAACTTTTGATTAAGAGCGTGCGCGCGCCACATGCTTAACTCACTAATTAACCTTGATTAGGATAATGCTGACATGGGATAAGAGAATAAAACAAGATAAGTAGCTTTAAGATATGGTCCAAAACAATATGATATAGAAAAAATATATTATTAAGGAAAAATTAGTGGATACATGTAACCTTAGTGGGCAAATCTTTGGTAATTGCATCCTACAAATGAAGCATTGGGAATAATTAAAATATATTCATTGGAAGGTCCAGACGTTTCATTTGAGTTGCTAATTAAGCTTAAAAAGAAATGGTAGCATTTTTTTTACTTTAAATATATAGGGTAGTATTTGATTCCATTAACTTGACACACAATAATTTTGGACGTCTCTTTAGAGACATAATCCTTTCATGTTTTAGGCTAAAAAGTGATGTGAAATTTAGTTTCACTCCTTAGCTTAGTTTGGTAATAATGCAATTATGCAAATTTAACTTTTGGAATTTTCTTTTAAGACAAAAATCAAGGGATTTTCCTATTAATAGTAAATTTTTATTTGGGTATTTAATTATAGCATAACATATCTTCTAAAGCAATAACGAATCTTACCATGTGTGGTATGTCACATGCTACATAATTTTTTATTTTTATTATTTTATAAACAAAATCAAAGCCTATCCAAAAATGAGTTTATAAAAGAGATTAAAAATAATGATTAGTATTTAGTAGTGGCAAAAGAGAATCTAAATGGAATCTAAAACTTAAATCAAGAATTTATGGGCCAGGTTCATGCAATTCAATTCCTAGGGCTTAGTTTAGTCTATGAGTGTTGAAAAACAATACTAAAAATCTTAGGAATTTGGGCTATTTTATCTTATTATCAATAATTAATAATGTAAAGAGAGCATGCGGATTGTGGATAAACATCAAAGTTGTCTATAATTCATAGTTCACTTCCAATCATTTCAAACGTATTAAACACTCAAATCAATGGTCCTAGAATCATTGAATTCAAAAGAAGTTTGTGATTACGAAATGCTCTTTTGTTGTTTTTTGCTTTCACTAATATTTCCTATATTCCTTGTTTTATGTAATATACTCATTTTACAGCTATATGATAAAATATGAATCTTGAATTCCAAAGTTTAGTCTAGTCGTCAGTCGAATATTTGATTCAATGATGGTATGTGTAACTTCTACTTGTAGGGTTGGATTTAAATCTTTGTTCTTATCCTAAATTAGAAAAGTAGTCTCTTAGTAACATCGGTTATCATCTTCCTACATCGTTCCCTTTTTTCTTTTATTTTGTAGTGATGTTGGTATTCAAATTCTTACTCTTTGAACGAACATGCACTAATCATTCAAATCAAATGCTAAGTTGAATCCTTTTATTCTAAGTTTTGATACATGTTTTGAGTTTAAGAAAAAATCTTATTGCTTTTACTCTCTTGTTTTTTAATTTGCATAATTAAATGAAGTGTTGCTCTAGAAACAATGGGTTGATGCCTTCTGAAAAGCCTAGTAGCCAATCTAAATCTAACACTGCAGCAATCACTTGAACTAAATACCCGAGTGCATTCTTTTTTAAGCTATAGGTATCATGTTTTGAGTTGCAAATAAAAAAGCCTCGTAGCTTTTACTTTCTTCTTTTGTCTTTTTAATTGCATAATAATATATTTAAAATGAAAGTTTGTCATTGTTAAGTGTTTGCTCTAGAAACAATGGCTTGATGCCTCTTGTCTCTTAGGGTGTAAAGTTGAGATGACCCATAGGTAAGTAACAAAATAGCACTTCACTAATCAATCTAAGTCTAACACTGTGTAATCCACTCAAACCCCAAATTTGACCAATCTTATCATTTTCCAACAATCCATCCTTTCTTTCTCTTTCCATTTCTCCCCTTATAGCCTTATCTCCAATCCCCCTTTGCCACCCTTATTTTGTTTTTACCTTTCTTTTGTACCCATTTAAAGCTCATGAGAGGCCCCCCCCTTTGGCCCCCTCCCCCACCCCTCTATACCTCACCACCCAAACACACATACATAGAATAAAAGGCAGAAAACATTGCAAAATCCTTAAAATACATACATACATAATACATGATTCATAATATAAAGAACAAGTCAAGAGATACGCATATTTACGGCAATGATGATTAGGACTACCAATACAACAAATCTTTATCTCCTTTTTACCTCAAGTAATAATTTACTATGAGGATAAAATTTAAAAATATAAGCAGTTGAACACCTTAAAATTTTACCAAGTCAGCATAAGTAAGCCAATACATATATTTTATTTAGCATTTGAAGTTGTAGAGTTCAATTACACATTGTCATCTATACTATTATACTAGTTAAATTCTTAATTTGATACTTAAAATTTTAAAAATTTCAATTAGTTACTCGGAACTATGTTTTTTGTCTATATATTTGCACATGAAATAACAATAGTTAGGTAAATAGGTCGAGTGTTCATTTGATTAACGATATTAATCTGTGAAAATCGATGAACGAAAAGAAAGTTTGAGTGCATAGTGAAGAAATCTTAAATTTCATGTGTCAATTTTGAATTATAATGACTTAAATTGGGATTTCAACTTCTACCTATAGTCAAATATAACAATTTTTTTATACTTAAAATTATCAAATCAAATACTATTGAACTTTTTACCGTTAAAAGTAATAAGTCTTATCATTTTACCAACAAATTATGGGACTATATACCCTTTCTTCTAGTATTCAAAAATTCACAATCAATTGCATATAATAATATTTATTCTATTCTATTGGTGCAAAAAAATATATATATATTCTATTCTAAATTTCTAATTGGTTGGAGAAAAGTAGAGTGTAAAGAATACTTTCATTTCATCTCTCTAACACATAAAAAGCCAAAACATGGGAAAGGATAACACGTGGCAAGACTTGCTCTAAAGATTAATGATGTCATTAGATTAACCTCATCTCATCTCCTAATAAGCCGCCATCTTTCCTATACGTGGGAGAAGGTGAAGACAAAACTGAAAGGAACCAATCATCTTCGAAGCCCCCCACAGCTGGCACCTTGGGTGGGACCCATTTCCATAACCATAGTATGCAACTGATTTCTTCCTTCCTTGGCCTAATCCCATCCTTTTATTTTATTTTTATTTTATTTTTTTGGATGTGTATTTTTTTCCACATAACGACAAAAATCCCACATCCATAAAATGGCTTCCCTTCCTCCCCTCCCAAAAATTTCAATCTTCTTCTTTCTCTTTGATTTGGTTTAGCTTTCCAAAACCAGACTTTGAGAGCCCCCTTCTCTTGTTTTAGCTTCTTTCCCTCTCTTTTTCTCTTTCTTATAGTTAATATAACTTAGTTTTAACTTAACCAAAGTCTTTGTTTAATTAGGTGCAAGTTGGTTTTAGTTATTACATAGACAAAAAACATGAAACACCCACAATCAGGTTTGCCTCCAGGGTTTAGGTTCCACCCTACAGATGAGGAACTCATCCTTCATTATTTGAAGAAGAAAGTGAGTTCCACACCCTTCCCTGTTTCCATCATAGCCGATGTCGATATCTACAAGTTTGATCCCTGGGATTTACCAGGTGAGACTTTTCTGTGACAACCCTTTTCATGTTATCATTTGGACATGGCTTCTGTTGTGTTGGTATTGTTATGTTTAAGGCATGTTTTGACGTGGAAATGATATGTTTGATGTTGTTTTCTTGTATCAGCTAAAGCCGCCTTTGGTGAGAAAGAATGGTACTTTTTCAGTCCTAGAGACCGCAAGTACCCTAATGGTGCAAGGCCAAACAGGGCAGCTGCGTCTGGGTACTGGAAAGCTACCGGGACCGATAAGATTATTGTAACATCTTCAATGGTAGCCGGAGGGGGTGGAGTGCAGGAGAATATTGGTGTGAAGAAAGCTCTGGTTTTCTACAAGGGAAGGCCTCCCAAGGGGGTGAAGACTAATTGGATCATGCATGAATATCGCCTTGCTGACAACCCTAACTCCAACTTCAACCATAGACCAGTAAAGTCTAAAGATTGCTCCATGAGGGTGAGCCACGTCTTCCTTTAAACAGTTGCATTTACTTGGCATTCAAGTTTGAACTTATTGAAAGTGACCTTTCATCATGAGTTATATATAGTACAGGGTATTGTTTTTGGAAGATTATCGACATTCATCACTAGAAAAGGAAGTGAAAAATATAAAATGTTGACATTTTTGTAGGATCCTGAAATTTCAACTTATGGTATGATAATTGTGATAGAGACATTGATTTTTTCCCATTAGTTTAAAAATAAGAATCAATGATTGCATTTTACATAGTGGATTCATAACTTACATGAGATGTAATGTGGTGCAATTCCCATCAATCCATTTATTACTTTTTACTCTATGTTCTAACATTTACATTTCTTGAAATTCTTTGGCAGGGATATTTTAACTGATGTTTTCCATTTCTCTGTTTTTGAATGTAAATTTGCAGTTAGATGATTGGGTTCTTTGCCGGATCTACAAGAAGTCCCATTCTTCATCTTCAACATCAACAGCAACAGCAAGTGATCAGGATCAAGAGGAAGAGGAAACAGAACAGTTTGTTCAAGATGCCCTCTTGCCAGCCTTGAAAAGTCCTCCAAGCAACACAACTCTCATGCCTCAGAAATCCTGTTCATTTTCCAACCTGTTAGATGCCATGGACTACTCAATGCTGAGTAGTTTCCTGGCAGACAATCCATCCAACCCAACTGGATATGAAACATCTTCATTCAGCTTTGGGAACCTTGATCCGGCGCCGCCGGTCACTAATTATACCAATAGCAGCACCAGCAACAGCATGATGCTGCAAAAGCATCCTGGGCAGTTGAACACTTCAGTTCCAAACATGGAAAACAAACTCAAGCGCCAATACTCAGGCATTGATGAGGATTACTTGCACAACCCATCAAAGAAATTTATCAGTTCCTGCAGTTACAGTAACAGCACCAACCAATCTGATATGACTCAATACAACTTTCTAAACCAGTCATTCTTCAACCAGAGTTTACTTCTAAGTCCTCATCTTCAATTCCAGGGATAATTGAAAATTATTTCTAAAAAAAAAAAACCCCAAAAAATAACAAAAAAAAAGATAAGATATTATTAGGAGGAAAGATAAGAAGAATAACCAATGATTGAGCTTTGTTTTAGGCATTGGTGAAGGTGTGTACAGAAGCAAGCGTGTATTGTTTTTCTGTTGGAATTTGGAAAAAGAAGATAACAAAATTTGGGTTAGAAACATTGAACTCCTTTTGGAATATAATGGTATTAAAAAGCTGATACCATTCATTACAAAAGTCAAAAGATTGATGGGAAAATTTTTACAAAAGGAGCTGAAAAGGAATCATACATTATTTTTGTAGAGAAAATTTATGTAGTGGTGCAAGTGCCAAATCAGATCCACACTTTTTTTTTGTAAATAGGGTTGTGTTGTGCTTGAATTTGATGATATGATTCTTTCTTATTAGGAAAAATTAAAGGGGGTTATTCTTCTCAAGCTAAGTTGTATTCTTTATCATCAACTTTTCAAAGCAAATGGAATCAAGATTGTCATTTCCTTTTGTGTTAGAATACAGCCAAGCTAAAGCATATTGGGATTGGAATTGGATACTTAATTATTCTCTCTTTTTCTTTTATTATGTACACAAGTGATTCTCAAATCCCACATTTCCTAATAATGAAACCCAATATTTATTTTCTTCAATTAAGGACAGGAATCTACAATAAGATATAATTAACAAGTAGGTACACTCCTTAAACTATTGTTTTGGACTGAAATTCTTTGATTCATTTGATGCTTGGATAAGAGACAAATCATAGAGCTGCCTCTTCACTAAAATACAAATGCAAAATGGGAGCAATAATAAAAAACTTGCAGTACCTAACAAGCATTGGAGATTACAGGAATATCCTCAAACTCTTGTTACTATATTTGCTAATCTTGTCATTAGTAGACAATAAAGAAATTGACATATAATGGCATATGATTGGTGCCTAACTATAATTTATTGTGATCAGAGCAGAAATCTTGTCATAATCACACTAATTGGTTCACATTAGCTTTTGATTTGTGAAGATTCAAGATATCGATTATGCTTGTAATTTAAGAAATATTGAATAAACTATTCATGGGGACCCTTAATGAAAATTAAGCTTGTGCATAATGATGGAGACTAATAATTTTTTTTTTTATTGTGAACGTTCACTATAATTAAGCTCACTTAATCCCAAAATTCTCCATTGACTAATTGAAGTGACTGTAACTTCTTCTTCAATAATTTTGTTTCTATCTTCTTTGATTCTACATTTAAGATTATGGGTAAATCTTACTTTCTACATTATGGTTTAGGTGAAATTGATAATCACTAGTGATTTATTAATTTCCCATGATATTGAAATGGGAGACTTTACAAAATCCAAAATGATAAAAAGTATTGGAAGAAATAATATGGGAGATTTAGGTAGTATGCAACCAACTGGGTTGCTCTAATTAACCTCAAAGGTAAGACATAGATGTGTGGCGCAGAATAAAGGGTCAGAGAAGTTTTCTTTTTTGTATATTTATAAATTAATATTATTCAAGTCAGCTTGACTTATTATGAGATAAAAGCCCACTATAAGGGTCACAATTTTTTTTTTTGATAAGAATCATTTTCATTTCTCGAAGAAATTGGGATTACAAACGCACAAGAATATCCGTACACCGCTACATGATTAGCACATTACCGAAACGCTAATCTATGAGCCAACAACCCCTTAACCCCTTCCCCGTCTAATTACAAGAGGTAACAAACTCTATGTCCAAACATAAACTATCTACCTAACAGATAAACAAATAAATAAACAAACAAATAAACAAACAAATTACAAATAAACTCACATTACGTGAGAGTTAAATCCAAGACCTCATGATCTGGGTAGGCTGGAACTAAGAATTCAATACTCTACCACCAAGCCAAATGCTTGATGGCATGAGGGTCACAAAATTTAAATACAAGACCTTTTACTATCGAATGAAGCCGACTTACAAATTGAACCAATGATTCATTGGCATATATGCAATTTTGTTCCGTACATGATAAAGCAAAGTTGTAGGCATAGCTTCTTGCCTGGCAATTTATTGATGATTGCTGCAAAATAACTCAATCTGAGACCTTATCATGCTGAAAGCTTATTTTTGCTTAAAAGAGTCATAGTTATCTAGCTATAAAGTTGAGCACTTATAGCAGGCAGCAGCTTGTTTTAGTAAAATTTTATCTTTTTACATTCTGATGAACTTATCTTCAAAGTTTCCATCACCTAATAAGAATAGCATGCATCCAAAGCTAGAGCAGCTTTTTTTCTTTCCTTTTTTGTTCTTTTAGGTACAATAAAGATAAAGCTAGAGTAGAGCTAGGCAGGCTGCAATGGTTTTCATTAGGGAAATCATCATCATCTGTTCAATAAAAGAGTATATGATTTCCACTCAAGAGAAAAAATCAAACATGGAAAATGTTTTAATCAAATTTCACACCTTATTTACATGCTTAGTGTCCAAGTATTTGGATTTGGATGGTTTCCAACTTTGGGCACTTGCTCTTTTTTTTTTTTTTTTTTTTTGTAATGAAGATATTGTTAATTTATATCTATAATAATATCTAGTTGGGTTTAGGCCCAAAGCAAGTTATAAAACAAAGATTTTTATAGACCAGCCCAAGCCCAAGAAAAGGGATAATACATTAATGCTTGCCCAGATTATCCAATACTAGATAGTGTATTTCTCTCCAATGTCTTATTAAAGTCCAAAGCCCAAATCCCCAAATATAAAATAACAAAACCCAAAAAGACAAAAATGAGAAAAGAAAGATATAGAAAAGCTTGTGTCCAAATTTCCATCCATTGTCCAATTACCAATGCCCATGTGCCAAGATACAATATTAAGTCAATAAATGGACAAATACAAAAACAGATTCAAAATGCAAACATCATCATTTGGATTTTTGGACACATCTTTAAAGATGATGACAATTACCCATGATGTTGTTAAAGATTTGTACCATACAAATCAAACCATATCTCAAATTTGCCACTCTCCAAATCTTTAATTTAGTGGTTGCTAATCTTTTTTACTCCTATGTTCCTTTTTAATTGTTCATTTTTAGTCAAACAACTTCAACTTTAACCATTAGGTAAAAGAAAAATATATAGAACTAAAATTTCAAAAAATATACATTGAAAAACTTGTCTTCCAAAGCTTATGAGTATTATTGTAAAATTTTATTTTGGTTTATATATTTTTTTTAAAAGATGGTCAAAGTTGAAGTTATTTGACTAAGGAGGAACAATTAAAAAGAAACAGAGGGAGTAGTATACAATTTTCTAGAAGATGAGGACATTGAATTGAATTAATTAATAAATTAAACTTGTAAATATAAAAAAGAAAAAATAATGTAATGAATGTACTTGTAATCTAATCTGCTTTTCCTTGGCTATCGAGCATTTGACTTGATGATAAAGTGTTGGACTCTTAGTTTTCTTTGTAATTTATTTATGGGTAAATTACATATATATACCCTGTGGTTTGGGGTGAAATAAATATGCCTCCTGAGGTTTAGAATTTAACACTTAATTACCCTGAGCTTATTTTCTGTTAGCAAATACTTAACACCGTTAAAATATTTTCCCCCTTTTTCTCTTTTCATTATGGTTGTGAGTATTCTTCAGAAAATCCAAATGGTTTGCTTTCAATGAAGCATTGCTTTTGCCAACTAGTAGTTAAGTTCTTGTTTAAGTTTGTAATTGCACATTTTCAAAAGTTTGATTGCTCTAGCATCATTGTTCTAAGAAGGCGAATTAGATTAAGCATTTTAACTGAAAGCTCCTTAGAAGTCACATAAAAGGACCAAGGGTAGCGGGACTTGATGATCATTTTATTTATGTTAGAGAGTACTATACGAAAAACTTCAAACTTGTTAGAGACTAGAGAGTGTATGAAATATTAAATACTCTTAAATTATAGTAGAAAGTAATAATCCTTTATTTATGTTGAATATAATAGAAAATTATTTAAATTTTTTGATAATAACTTGATAATGCTCACGAAAACCACTCAAGTATATGGATAGTGGATGACAGTTTAAAGGGAAGCTTTGATGTGGAGAGTATGAGAAAGGCAACCTTAGTTGCAGTAAGCTCTGTAGAAAGAGATGCATCCCAAAGACCAATTATTGCACAGGTGTTCGCAGAGCTGAAGGAAGCCTATAGCATTCAGCTTCCATACCTTGCATCTTTGGGACTTGGGAGACTCAGGTTAAGCTACCAAATAAAGAATCCATACAATATTAAAAGAATGTTTATAGTTTTATATATTAGAGCTTTTAAAACTTTTCCTGCGGAGCATGTAAACAGAACCGGTTTTTGTTACAGAGAGCTGGAGCTAAATACAACATAGAATTGTTACTTGGTACTGATACTTTTTAAAATTTAGTCATTTCTGCACAAAAAAAAAAAAGAAGAAAGAAATTCATTAAAATAAGATCTAATTTTCTTTTTTATTAAACCTCTGTGAAGAGAAATTTAGGTTTAGTTGAGAGAGAGATGGGTAAAACTGACTGTGTTAAGAAATTTATTAATGGAAAATAAATTCAGGATGGTTAACTGTTAAATTCTAAATCTCAGGGGCATATTTATTTCACCACAAACCACAGGGTATATATATATATATATGTAATTTACCCTTTATTTATTTGTATATTTAGTATGTTGGTAATTATAGATGAAATTAAGGATTTGACAATCTATTTGATTTATTTCGTAAGTAGGGAAGGTAATGTATTAACATATTTTGTAGTTATGATTGAGCTGAATAATCATATAATGCGGACTATTCCTCCAATATTTATAATATCTAATTATTGATTAATTAAAATGATTATTCTAAAAAAAAAATCTGCCTTTCCTTGAATAAAGAATTGCCAGATAAGTTAGCCTTTTTATCTAGAATCTATCTACCCAAGTAACTTAACAATTAAGATTCCACCGTCCAAATACATCATCTTTTTCGAGTGATGGGAACTGTTATTTCATGTCAGAAATTCATCCCCACGATTAAAACATGTGTAGCTGAGTTAAAAGAATAGCACTAAAAGCTCCTCCCGACAACTCTGTTGAAGCATAAAAAAACAAATTAGTATAAACCCGAAAACGCATAAAGCCAAGTTTGTTCTTATATTGTTCAAGATCAGAAATTCCAATCCTTAAGGAAGATCAAAATCAAAGAAATGGATTACGGTCACCACCACACTCACCACCGGAGGGATGAATCGCCGCCGCCGCCACCACGCCACCACCACGAACCACCACCACCCCCACACCTCCACCACGAGCCACCACCACCCCAACACCTCCACCATAACTACGGTGGACCATCACCACCGCCACCATCATCCCACCACCACCAACCAGGCTTTGCACCGCCGGCACCAGCATCAGTACATGTGACCCATATTGATGTTGTTCCTGAGAGTCATCCCCACGGGCCATCTGCCTCTCACCATATTCCTCATCCTGATCTTGGTGAACTCGCCCACAAACCTACTGTTAAAGTCTTTTGCAAGGCTGATCCTAATTTCCATCTTACCATCAGAGATGGCAAGGTTGTTCTTGCTCCAGCTGATCGCTCTGATCCCTTCCAGGTGTGTATTCAGGAACATTATTTACAGTTTTTCCTATTGAAAGTTAACTTTGTGATCAGTAAATTGTACACTTGGTTAAGTAATTTGGTTTGATCGGTAATCCATTTTTTTCCCCATTCCTTGGCATGATTTAACAAATTATTGATAACCCAAATGCCCTTTTGACTATCTTGTTTTGATTCGGATGTTACTTTTGCTGTTGTTGTTTCAGCACTGGTATAAGGATGAGAAATTCAGCACAAGAGTGAAAGATTCAGTGGGTTTCCCCAGCTTTTCTCTGGTTAATAAAGCCACTGGTCAAGCCATGAAGCATGCCGTTGGAGGTTCTCATCCTGTAAGACTTCTCTACTCTCATGGCTTTGAAACTTTCTTATGTCTGCTCATATCACCTGCTTTTTCCTGTTGTATTTTCATTGATATACTCCTTTGTTTGAGAGATTAGAATTGTGCAATTTCTGTGTCCCCCTTTACTAACTTAATATCTGATTCTATTAATTCCTTTTTCTTTTTGCTCTTTTGTTAGAAGAACTGATGGTGTTAATTCCTTGATCATTGCATCAGTTAGCAGTTGGTATTTAGTAACATGCTATGGCAGAGTTTTTGAGTTTTGCTTGATGATGTTGGCTGATAGGTCTAAAGCACCAGAACATTTAAGACTACACTCTCTAGAGTGATGCATTTCTCTATTTCCTTTGTTGTTAGAACATGTCAAAGAAATTATTGAATGCATATTCCTCTTTTCATATATGGTTCATATATTCATCTTCCTTATTTTCTGCCTTCTCATGCTATATTCACAGTTTCACACTCTATTAAGTTTGACACATCAGGATACCAATTTTTTAACACTTGCCTCACCTAAATACAAGTTCGAAAACACAGGCATTGAAGTCACTATTATTGGTCGTTGTCATATTTTTTCCTGGCTATTTGACCTATGGTTGGTGTAAGTTGCAACATAATACAATTGTTACAATTTGAAGTAACTTACTTGCTGTTCAATTTTTATCCAAGTGGCCTATCATGGTCACTTCCTGAATTAATTAGCTTCTCTCACTGCTAAATTACCATCTTTTCATGCTTTCCCCTTCCATTGTACTGTGATTAGGCATCTATCTATACTAATGAGTAAAACATTGGATACTTTGAATACTACCTAAATTTAAATCTGTTCTGAAAGAGGTTTTTGTCTGCAGGTGCAATTGACTATGTACAAGGCAAATCATCTTGATGAGTCCATATTATGGAGTGAGAGCAAGGACACAGGCGAAGGTTATAGATCTATAAGAATGATTAACAACATTAAACTGAATGTGGATGCCTTCAAAGATGGTAATAAACATGCTGTGCATAATGGTACTGTTGTTGGGCTATGGGAATGGAAGAACGGAGATAACCAGCGATGGAAGATTGTACCATATTGTAAGTTCCTCATAAACTAAAAAAGCGTGCATTATAATGAAATTCCTAGCAAGAAATATGTATAGTATGTTTCTTCTCATTTGTTTCTACTAATAACTGGTGATATATGCAGGATGCCTGTGATATGTTGATGCTGGTTCCAGACGCTGTATGTATCTGCTAATATGCCCTTTGAAGGATTTTATGCATTCTCTTCTTGTGGGTTTGTGTTTTTCATTGTGTGTGAAAATCTTAATTAGTTGAGAGGCCTAGTACTAGTTAAACTATGGCTGCTACTTTATATTCTGGGCCAGATATAAATAATTTGTCAGTGTATATTATATAGTACTACTAGTGTGTTGAAACTTAATAACAAGCGTCTGCTGCAGGGCTTATTTGAATGCCTGCATATTTACCTATTCATATTTTACATTGTTTGAAAACCCTTTGCATCTTCTTTAGTTTTTTGCTATTGAAGTCTAGCCATCACTTGGTGAAGGTGAAGCGATCATCATCCTGAAAAGATCTTTGCCTTGCTTTTCTGAGATTGTTACTAAAGGAATTGCTTTCACTGATCTACTAATAATCAAGGTGATTTGAAATAAAGTATATAATTATATAATCTGAACTTTAGAACAAGCCCATGGAAGAGTTTACCTTTATATTATCTTGTCCAAAATCTTACTTCAACATCAGCAATGCAATGTGAACAATAACCCAAAACAGGGCAGCTCTTAAGCTTCCATCTGCTCTGTCATAAATAAGTCTCTCTCTCTCTCTCTTTTCTGGCATCTGTCTTGAATAAATAATAAATTTATCTTTAATTGGCATCAAAATGAAGAGTTTAAGCCTAATCCTTGTCCTCTGTATATGATTTTGCTCTATCTTTCCTATGCATGCGCATCACCTTTTAGTTAATGCTCCTGAAATAGGCAGGCAGGCATGCGCCTTGGGGAATAGCAAAAACCAGATTTTGTTCCAACACAAATCAAACCAGTTTATCAACTTGGAGAGAGCAACTGACGCTATTAGTCAGATTAATGGCCCAATCCCAATCCACCCCATTAATGTAATACTTGCAGATAAAGAAGAGGAACCGGCACCATCACCTGTATAAAAACACTGATATAACTTTGGAATGTGATATGAAAGCAGAACACCCATAAACAAAACCAGGTTTTCTAATAATCAACATGGGAGGAGGCAATGCAGCTGCTGGAGAGGAATCAGTACGTATTTCAATTTCTAATAGAGAAGAGGCGTCTGGGTCAGACGTCAGTGGCAGTTTTGGGCCTGTGGTGGCGGTCATGGGGAATTTCAAGAGGCTTGTAATTGAGAGAGACTTCACACCACAACATGAGCCATCTTTGCCATTGCAACCCCATCAGTCTCATGCAGAACTTGCTAAGAGACTTACTGTTGTTAGAGTATTTTGTAAGGCTGATCCAAATTTAGTTCTTACAATTAGAGACGGGCAGGTCATTCAGGTATGTTTCTAGCAACCTCTTTTAGCAGAAATATTCCTTGTTTAACTTCTCAAATGTCCCTAGTATAAATTGACTTTATTTTATTTTATTTTTTCCTTTCCTAAAAAGCAATGGTACAAAGAAGAGAAGTTCAGCACAAGAGTGAAAGATGAATATGGTTTCTTCAGCTTTGCGTTGGTAAATAAAGCCACAGGTCAAGCCCTTGAGCATTCCACTGGAGCTACTCATCCTGTAAGAAATATCCATGGCTTAGATATGTATTTTTGATAAAGCATGCTTTCATTGAAATACTTGAGTTTGAATCTGTCCTGAAACTGTTTTTTTTTTTTTTTTTTTTTTTTTTTTTGCAGGTGCAACTGATGGATTACAAGCCAGACGAACTTGACAAGTCAATATTATGGAGTCAGGGGCGTTTCAATGTAGATGGTTATAGATCTTTTAGAATGGTTAATAACACTCGCCTAAACTTGGATGCTTTAATCGGTGACGGGTCAGTCGATGATGGTACAATTATTGGGCTCTGGGAATGGAACAATGGAAACAACCAGAAATGGAAAATTGTTCCATTTTGTAAGTCTCTCAAAAACTATAAACCATGTTTATATATCTAAGGTTCTAGCAAATTTCTAACCATCTTAATTAGTATCTAATCTGCATTCTTAATTTCTTCACTTAAATTAATGAAAATGCAGGATATATGAAACTAGGAAAGATTTATTTTTTCGTATCAAAAAAAGGAAAGATTTATTTTTTTATTATCCTGATAATTGGTGACAAATGCAGGATGCTTGTCATATTCTATGGTGCTGCCATTTCTTGGAGCTGTAACGTGCCTGACTGATGATCAACATATGATAATCTTTTGTGGAGATGACTATAGGATTATTTTTGTTGATAGCTTCTTTTGTTATGAACTTTGATCTATGATAATGAATTATGCTAGTGTTTGGCGGAAGCAAAACGAAGCATTTGCTTCTTTTGTTATGAACTTTTATCTATAATGAATTATGCTAGTGTTCGGTACCAAAAAAAAGAAAAGTATTATGCTAGTGTTATTTGGTTAAATATATAAGCACCTGCTGCAGAGTTTCTGTGAATTCCTGAAAAATTTGCCAATTCATATTTCAAATTGCAGTTTCCATATGAAACTAAAATTCCAAGCTCTCTTCCTTCACTACTGAATAATGCCAACATTGCATCTGGAGTTCTTTCTTCATAACAAAATCCAAATGGAAGCAAAATAGACAACAGAAGGTCCTAACTCAGTGTCTCACATTTTATTAAAGTTAGAAAAGCTTAGGGCCTGTTTGACATTGTTTTTGTTTCTGTTTTTCTGTTGCCAATTTTTTGTTTTTGAAAACATGTTTGGTAGGCTGTTTCTGTTTTCAAAACTTTTGTTTTCAAAAAATTGAAAAGCGCAACAATTGTTTTTGTTTCTGTTTTTCTGTTGCCAATTTTCTGTTTTTGAAAACATGTTTGGTAGGCTATTTCTGTTTTCAAAATTTTTGTTTTCAAAAAATTGAAAAGCGCAACAAAAACAAAACGAAAACGAAACAAAAACAAAACGAAACAAAAACAAAAAACAGAAAAACGAAAGTGACGCCGTCTTCCCAATATTTTATTTCTTCCTTTTATTCGGTTTCACTTCAATTTTATTTAATCTTTGCTTAGTATATAAGTATATTCCATTTATTGTCCACCTACCAATGCCCATGTTCCAAGATACAATAAGTCAATGAATGACCAAAAACCAAATCAGATAATATATGCAAACATCATTATTTGGATTTTTGGACAGATCTGTAAAGAAGATGACAACTGCTCCGGATGTTGTTAACATGTACAACAAATGACATTTGTCTCTTGATAATAAAACCATTTCTCAATTTGCACTCCACTCCAATCTTTAAATTTAGTGGTTGCTATGTAATTTCAATTTAATATCTTCTAGATGAAAAATTATGTCAATTTCATATAATCTGCCTTTCCTTGAATAAACAACACATAATTGCCAGATCACTTAGTTCTTTTATCTGATAATAATAATAATAATATATATGCAACCGTCCACCCATATCTTTTATGAGTGATGGTGGGGACTGTTATGACTTATTTCATGTCAGAAATACATCCACACGATTTAAACACGTTGAAGATTAATACAAAGAAAGATAAAAATATCCTGACAACTTTGGATTTTTGGACCGACGACCATGAATCATAATAAATGAAAACTAGTGAAACACATGTATAAATATAGCACTAGTGGGATTAGGTTAGGCATAGTGGGTTCTGTGAAATCTGAGAAAAGTTCCAAAGCTTGAAGAAAAGATCAGAATCAAAGAAAAATGGATCGCGGTCACCACAACCACCAAACTCACCATGGAAGGAATGATGAACCACCTTCATACCAGCAGCACAACCAACCAGGGTATGCTACATCAGGACATGTGACCACGGGTCATGTTGGTCATGGAAGGAATGATCAACCATCGTCGGCACAATATGTGACCATGGGTCATGGAAATGTGCCATCTGCAACTCACCATACTTCTCATGCTGATCTTGGTGAACTTGCCTCTAAACCTACTTTCAAAGTCTATTGCAAAGCTGATCACCATCTTCTTCTTACTGTAAGAGATGGCAAGGTTGTTCTTGCTCCAGCTGCTCACTCTGATCCCTACCAGGTGTGTATATATATATATATCTAGGAACATTATTAATTAACAATTTAAATGCCCTTTTGAGACTGTTAAAGATAGAATATATTATCGTATTTTAATTTGGATGTTCCTTTTGCTGTTGTTGTTTTAGCAATGGTACAAGGATGAGAAATTCAGCAATCAAGTGAAAGATTCAGCAGGTTTCCCCAGCTTTTCTTTGGTTAACAAAGCCACTGGTCAAGCCATTAAGCATGCCAATGGAGCTTCTCAACCTGTAAGACTTCTTTTTGTACTTTCCATTGATAACTCCTTTGTTTGAGAAATTCAAATTGTGCAATTTTTTGCAGCCTAGGCCCTGCAAATTCCTCAATTATTGCATTTAACAATTAACAGTTGGTTATATATGGTAATACCATATATATATACCATATAATCTTTATGCTTACTCTTAAGAACTATATATTGATCTTGTGCATATTGATTTTACCTTAAATTTGAATCTGTCCTGAAAGAGGTTTTTGTCTGCAGTTGCAATTGACTCCTTACAAGGCAAACCATCTGGATGAATCCATATTATGGACTGAGAGCAAGGACACAGGTGAAGGTTACTTTGCTCTAAGAATGGTTAATAACATAAAGTTGAATGTGGATGCCTTCAAAGATGATAACGGTAGATTGCAAAATGGATCTACTGTTGGGGTGTGGGAGTGGAATAAGGGAGATAACCAGAGATGGAAGATTGAACACTATTGTAAGTTCCTCAAACTATGAATAGTATGTGAAATTTCACTCAACTGGTGAACTAATATGTCAACAACAGGCAATTAACTTCATTCTGTTTGATATATGCAGGATGCTCGTGATATGGAGCACGCGAGTGAGTTCCAGAAGCTGTATCGCGCTTGCTAATATACCCTTAGTAGTGTCCCTATGCATTCTCTTTATATGTTGAGTGTAGAGAGGCCTACTATTACTATGAGTTAAATTATGGTCTTCTACTACTTTATGTTATGGACTTGTTATGAATAATGTATGTGTAATCGTACTGTGTTAAAATTGAATAACAAAGCATCTGCTGCAGGCTTCTCTGAAGGCCTGCATATTTGCCTATTTGTATTTTACATTGTTTGGCATACCCTTGGCATCTTCTTTAGGTTTTTGGCTATGAAGTCTAGCTTAATCATCATACTGGAAATCTTTTGTCTTACTTTCAAAAAAAGGATTGTATCTTTAGTTACTAATCTAATAATCATGGTTATGATGTGAAATAAAGTAAAATCACATAATCTGAACTATATAACAACCCCATTTTAGTGGAAAAGGGTTTACCTTATATCTTGTACAAAATCTTATTCAACATTAGCTATGTGAAAGATAGCCCAAAACAGGGCAGCTCCAACTGCCCTATGTTATATATAAATATCTCTCTTTTGCTCTTAACCATGAATTCCAATCTTTTAAATTAGTGGTTGCTATCTATTTTTTAATCTAAAATATTTAAGTCGATTTGCTGCATTTCGAATAAAGTCAGATCAGTCAATTTCTTATCTGATTCTATCTACAAAAAACAACATCTTTTATGAATGATGGAAACTGTTAACTCGTGTCAGAAACTCATCCTCATGATTTAAACACGTTAGAAATGAATACAAAGAATAATAAAAATATCCTGCCATTGACAAATCTGAATTTTTTGGACTGACCCCGATGAAGCATAATACATGCAAATTAGTAAAATGCGCATGTATAAATATATTGTACTGTAAAGCAAAGTGGATTTTTCTGAAAAAAAAAAAGAAAAGCAAAGTGGGTTCTAATTTCTAAATAATGTCTGTGTAGTATATTAGCCAAATCGTTTATATTTTACATTGTTTGGCAACCCTTTGCATCTTCTTTAGTTTTTGGGTATGGAGTCTAGGTGCCACCTGCTGAAGCAATCATCATACTGAAACAATCTTTCATCTTGCTTTTCGAAAAAAGCGTTCCATCTTTAGTCATGAGACAAATTCAAAGACTGTTACTAAAGAAATTGGTTTTACGGAATGCTATGCTATTAACTTAAAAAGTTGAACTAACATATCAACAACTGTAGTGTGTTGAGCAAGGACTTGCTATGAATAATGTATGTGTAAATGTAGTGTGTTGAAACTGAATAAGAAAGCATTTGCTGCAGGCTTCGCTAAATGCCTGCATATTTGCCTATTTATATTTTACATTGTTTGGCAACCCTTGGCATCTTCTTTAGTTTTTTGCTATGGAGTCTAGCTATTTCCTGGTGAAGCAAATCATCATACTAAAAATCTTTCCTCTTGCTTTCAAAAAAAGGGTTCTATCTTTAGTCAGGATCAGGACACACATTTAGAGAGTTTTACTGTTCTAATAATCATTCCATGATGTGAAATAAAGTAAAATCACATAATCTGAACTATATAACAACCCCATTTGAAAGCTTATTCAACATAGTGAAAAAGGGTTTTCCTTTTATCTTGTGCAAAAACTTATTCAACATCAGCAATGTGAAAGATGGTCCAAAACAGGCAGCTCTTAAGCTTTCAGCTACTCTATGTTATTTGCTCTTCACCATGAATTCCAATCTTTTAAATTAGTGGTTGCATGCCATCTATCTTTTAATCTAAAATGTTTAAGTCGATTGTGTAATCTGCATTTCCTCGAATAAAGCCAGATCAGTCAGTTTCTTATGTGATTCTATCTACAGAAAACGACATATTATATGAATGATGAAAACTGTTATTTCGTGTCAGAAATTCATCCTCACGATTTAAACTGACAACTCTGAATTTTTTGGACTGACCCCAATGAAGCATAATGCATGCAAATTAGTGAAACGCATATATAAATATCAGTGTACTATATATATTTGGTTAAGCAAAGTGGGTTGTTATTGAGATCAGAATCAAAGAAATGGATCATGGTCACCAGCATGATGAAGCACCATCATCCCAGCAGCACCAACCAAGCTTTGCATCAGCACATGTGACCCATGTTGCCTCAACTACTTATTCCTCCTGATGTTGGTGCTCATCCTGAGCTTCTTAAATTCGCCCACAAAAATTCTGTTCAAATCTATTGCAAATCAGATCCTAATCTTCTTCTTACCATCAGAGATGGCAAGGTTGTTCTTGCTCCAGAGGATCGCTTTGATCCGCACCATGTATGTACTATCTAGGAACATTGTTAGTAACGAAGTATTGACAACCCAAATGCTTTTTTGACTCTTAAAGACACTACATGTTATATCTTTATTATTTGGCATAAATACCACTTTGCACCCTTAAGTTTGTACGGACTGCCACTTTGCCCCCAACTTTTTTATTTTGACCAAAATGCACCCTAAAGTTTTATTTTGTGCCACTTTGCACCCTCTGTCCGGTAGGACAAAACAAATCGATCGTGGCATCCGAGGTGGCATGCCACATGGACAAAAAATTGACACGTGGCATGTATCCTTTTGTGCACATGGCATGCCACAGTGCCATTTTTTGAAACATGTGGCATGCCACGTGTCACTTTTTGAAACACGTGGCGTGACATGTGTCACTTTTTGATACATGTAGCACGATTTTTTGGTACATGTGGCGTGCCACATGTCACTTTTTGGTACACGTGGCGTGCCACATCAGACACCGTGATAGAATCGTTTGTCCTACCATGACGGAGTAGGGATGTCAACGGGGCGGGGAATGTGCGGGGGGAGTATTCCCCGTCCCCGTCCCCGACTTCACAACCCTATCCCCGTCCCCGTCCCCGTCCCCGGCGGGGAATGAAATGTAGTCCCCATCCCCGTTCCCGTGGGGATCCGACGGGGACGGGGATTCCCCATACCCGAATATTACAATTAATTTTTTAAGCAAAATTAGTAAATATTTATTTGTTAGTATATATTATTATTTATTAGTAAAACATATGTGACTTAGTAATTCTTTTATTTAACATATATATTAATATTCTTGTTTTGTTGTAAAAAAAACATATATATTAATAAATATATATATATATATATATACACAGTATATATATTTTATGTATATAAAAAATAGTATATATATTTCGGGGCCGGGTACGGAGCGGGGGGACCATTCCCCGTCCCCGTCCCCGTACCCGACGGGGAATGAAAAACAATCACCGTCCCCGTCCCCGTTCCCCGAAAATGCTCCCCATCCCCGCCCCCGTCGGGGCGGGGAATCGGGTTCCTCACCGGGTTCGGGATCCATTGACATCCCTATGACGGAGGGTGCAAAGTGGCACAAAAATAAAACTTTAGGGTACGTTTTGGTCAAAATAAAAAAGTTGGGGGCAAAGTGGCAGTCCGTACAAACTTAATGGGGGTAAAGTGGCATTTATGCCTTTATTATTTTGATTTGGATGTTACTTTTGTTGTTGTTACTATAGTGCTGGTACAAGGATGAAACATTCAGCTACCAAGTGACAGATTCAGTGGGTTACCCCAGCTTTTCTCTAGTTAATAAAGCCACTGCTCAAGCCATTAAGCATGCCGTATGCAGTGTCGTATTGTTCATGTGTTGAACTTGAGAGGCCTATATACTATGAGTTAAATTTTTATATGATGCACTTGATATAAATAATGTCTGCAATATATTTGTCCTGTTATTATATTTCACATTTGTTTTTGCTACTATATTATATTTCACATTGTTATTTTCTTTAGTTTTTGGCTATAGAGTCTAGGTACGTGCCACCTCCTGAAGTAACCATCATACTAAAACAATCTTTCATCTTGCTTTTCAAAATATATAAGGGTTCTATCTTTAGTCATGAGAAAAATTCAGAGACTGTTATAAAAGAAATCGGTTTTACTAATCTAATAAGTAATAATCACAATTAACCCCAAAACAAGGCGGCTTTTACGCTTTCAGCTGGCTCGACGTTATAATCAGAGTATTTTTTTGGTATAGCGACAATTGTCCTTTGGAAATTCTACGTTATCATCAAAGCATGCACATTCTCTCTGTACCAAGGCCATGGATAATAGGATATTCTTGAATTTGCCGCACTGGCAATTTGGCATCCATCTTCAAGTAAAAAGAATTCTTCAGTTGGCATCAAAATGAAGTATTCTTCAAGCCCCATTTCATCTAGATTTTTTGAGACCAAACATGGCTTATAATACTACAGTCAATTCCAATCAAGTTCCTATATGGATTCAACTATGGGGGCTCCCTTTAGAATGCCAGACACCTAGAGTGGCTACAAGAATAGCTCAAATTGCAGGCAAGGTCATCTCTGTTGACTCGGCTGACGTAAACATGAGAACCCAAGTCTTGATAAATCCATCAAAACCTTTCTTACCAGGCTGCTTCATCCGGAGAGATGATCATGATGATGGTGTGTTGACGTGGATCGAGTTCCGATACGAGACAAGCTGTGGAATCATTGAAAGCTCAGATATTGACCAGATCATGATCAATGATGTTAGAAGGAATCACAACACAGAGGAAGAGTTTTTCAATGAGGCATGTGTCAATAGAGAGGAAGAACCCCCTGAAAGAGTAACTCCACAGTTCCAATATTATGTCACACAAATGGGGAATCATTCCCTTTCTGAATTCACCAATAAAACTACTTTTAAATTCTATTGCAAATCTGATCCCAATTTGCTTCTTACCATAAAACATGGTCAAGTCATTCTTGCTCCAGCTGATCCCTCTAATGAGTACCAGGTATGTATCTAGCAGAATTGAAGTTTACTCAAAAATGATTTTTTTGGTGATTAAAATTCATTTCCATATATAATATATGTAGTTATTTCTTGTTTAAAGCATTGGTATAAAGATGAGAGGTTCAGAAGCAGAGTGAGAGATTCAGTGGGTTTCCCCAGCTTTGCTTTGGTTAACAAGGTTACTGGTCAAGCCATTAAGCATTCCATTGGAGCTTGTCATCCTGTAAGAAGAATTATTATTATTATATTATGCATAACTTTTTTTTTTTTAAAAGAAAACTTTGATTTGAGTGATCAGTCCTGAAAATGGTGTTTGGGTGCAGGTGAGATTGATTCCTTACATAAAGTCAGATTATCCTGATGTGTCCATACTATGGGGTGAGAGTACAGATTTAGGTGATAATTATAGAGCAATACGAATGATTAATAACATTCGCCTCAATCTGGATGCCTTTTATGATGATAAATCTCGACTCTGTAATGGTGCCATAATTGGGCTCTGGGAGTGGAATCATGGTGATAACCAGCAATGGAAGATTGTTCCATTTCCATATTGTAAGTTTCTCATCAAAAACTAACATCTATATATAATTAGTATTTTCATATGTGAAAGTATTAATCGAATCATATATATATATCCTTCATTTCTTCCCTAAGAATCGCAACCATCTTGATTTACTTACACTCCTTTCTGTTTTTTCTAATAACTTGTGACTAATGCAGGATCAAGGATGCTTGAAAGTTCCAGAAGCCATGCCTGCCTGCTAATCGATTGCTAAAAATTAATATAGTTGTAGTAATATATGTTAAGTTGAGCGAAATGAATTTAATGACTCTTAAGCAATATATTTAAGATTCAAGTCACGAGAATAAACCATTTACTAGGATTTAAGGTACTAGAGCTAGATTATATCAAACACAAGCTTCTCCAATGTTTAACACTAAATTTTACAGATTTTTGGTGTTAAGAAAGAATGAATCTCTTTAGAATATTCTTACATCGATTTTTTTTTCACTCCAATGTATTTTATACCAAATTGATGTTAAACAATTTTTTAAGTTTATATTATTTCTATAATTATTATTTATTCATAAAAATTATTTTTCATGGACATAGTAACAAATTCACAAGTAGGTTAATGTGCAAATGCTCTTGATATATTATTTCACATGATACTCAATATGATTCAACTAAGAACTTTTATAAAAAAAAAAGTAGCTAGATTTAGACTCAAGGGAAGAAGAATGTTAAAATTGGGTTTCAACCTTCAAACCTGCCAGAAATTAAATGTCTAAACTCAATGACAAGCATCTGCTGCAGGGGTCATCAATATGCCTACGTTTGCAGGAGTTTTCATGATATCTTTACTGGTCTATTAATAGTCAAAAATTATGATATGAAATAAAGTACTATGATAAAAATAATCTGATACAAGAAGGGTAGCCCACGCTTGTGCTATGGGCATCTTTAGATTTCGTTCGTAATTGTTAAATACATTAAGTTGTTTCTAGTAGATATATCATTGTTCTTTTATTTTTCAATCATGTAAAGTTGTAAATACTTCTGGAAATAATTTGTTATTTATATAAATGAGTTAATTCTGTGTAGTGAAGGAGCAGGGAAAAACTTGTATCTATAAATTGAATTTACTGATAGTATTTGCAATTGGGATTGATGATATTGTAGGAAATTATAGTTGACATAATTTCATAAATCAAAAGTAACTATTTTCATGAGTTCATATAAATTATGTCATTTCTTAGAAATATACTCGCTAATTTTAAAGGCAAATAACTTAAACATCTAAAGTTAAAACAAAAGGACATAAACATATCCTCTAATTCAAAAGGTTGTGCTTTCCATTTCTTCAATACCTTGGTGGTTTGTTGATTTAACATGTTGGATTTTTCTTAAGATAGTTAGAAGTTGTAGGCATATAAAAGTAAATGAAATTAACACATTTGAATGTTCATATTGTGTATCTCTCATATAGTAATGGCTTTCTAAACTTTCAGTAAATTAACTCTAATCTCATTCTCGGTCATGCACTATTTGTAATATTTAATAATAGGTAAAAGAAGATAGGAGAGTCAATCGTATACAATCCAATTGATTAGTAAGGCCATACAACCTAGTCTCCGTTGTAAATTCCACATCTTTTTTCAATTCAAGTCCATTTCTAATGCCAAAATCCTTTAATTTCTCTTCTGAGAGTTGAAGTTGAGGCCTTTTGCGTTCTGCTAGAACTTTAAAAGGAAAAAATGTGGTTTTTGGAGAAAAGAGAAAGTGGGTGATCAAAGGGAGTGCACCTCCTGGACGATAGTTGCCCTAAACCATCATTCTAAGCAATCAAAATCCCAGAAACATACACTCCTAAGGTCAATAAAATAAATTGACAAAATTCAAAACTAATGTGGCGTTTCGAAAAGAGGGACGAGGGAAGCCACTGAGAGGATGGAACCTAAGACTAAGATAGAAGAAGCTCTGTCCAATTTGTTTCTCTAGGGACATTAGAAGGAATGAGAAAAGATAAAACCAAAAAACAATGGGAAGACGAAAGGGAGGGAGGAGGAATAGTTTTGTGATTTGAAACCCCTTAGGAAACGAAGAGATGGTAAGAGAATTTTATTTTTAAGCACAAACAATATTAATTGCATTTTCATCTATACTGGATTAAAAAAACGTCAGTGACCCAGATAGCCATAACTCCAAATGCATTCATGAGCAAAGACTTTTCGAATTTCGATAAAAAAAACGAATCGGCGAAATGCAATTGCAAAAACCAAACTATACGTTAAGAAGAAAATCTAAAAAAGGGTAAACAAATGGAGCCTAATCAAATCAACATGTTTGGGTCGGATGCTCCAACAAAAAACCCGGAAATTCCAACAATTTTTTTCGGAAGCCGAAGGCCAAAGCTAAAAACCAAGGAAAATGGTGGAAACAACACTAATTATATTACACCCCTATGATAAAATGACATATAAAGACAATGCATTTCAAACAAAAATATTAAGTTTAGAAGGATATTTAAGTAATCAACCATGTGAGAAAAGACAAAAACTCATTCACATGATCACATCTAATTAATTCAACAGTAATTAAACAAACAAAAGACAATACACAATTAATGTCGTGTTAATGCAAAATAAGGTTGAATTTACATTAAAAACCAAACACATTAACCCAATAGTCTTAAAACCCAAAGGACTCTTAAGTAATTAATAACTAAATTGAGAAAAGACCAAAATGGGGTGAAAAGGCTCTCCCACGTTAAAAGTTGAAGGGAGCTATTGGTAAATTTCAGAGTGAGAAAAGACCAAAACGGGGCGAAAAGGTTTTTCCACATTAAAACTTGATGGGAGCCTTTAGTAATTTCCAGAGGGTATTTAAATAATATATACAGCAAGTTGATCGACCCGCGTTGGCGTTACGGACGTTCTTTTTTTAGAATCGTTATTTATCACCATTCATATATTAAAAGATTTTCGTCGTAAATTTCAAATGGAAACAGTGCCTTGACGTGTTTATTGGGATTGTTTTATTTCCTTTTTTAAGGTACAGATTTTTCAAAAAATAATCGACGGGAAAAAAAACAAAGTAAATAAATGCAGCACTTATAGAATTGACAAATGGGAGGGTGCAATTAACTAAATCTGGTTCTAAAAATCTTGTAATTACCAAAAAGGTATAAGGGGAAAGAAGGAAATAAAGGAATATGACATGCGGCTTTTTGAGTCATTTGTCAATTGAGAAATGACCAAAAAATTTAGTTATTTAATCCCCTCAAGAATAAAAAAATAGGACATTTAAGTAATCTGCCAAGTAGGTAAAGACGAAAAATGTTAGTTTTCTAGCTCATCATCAATCCTTGATGGGGATCATTTATTAATTCCAATACTCTATTCAAGTCCATTGAGAAATGACCAAAAAGATTACTTATTTAATCCTCTCAAGAATCAAAAGTTAAGACATTTAAGTAATCTGCAAAGTAGGAAAAGACGAAAAAAATAAGTTCTCTAACTCCAAAAGCAAGCCTTGGTAGGGATCTTTTAGTAATTCCACTACTCTATTAAAGTTTATGACATTTAAGTAATCTGCCAGGTAGGTAAAGACGAAAAAGATTACTTCTCTAGCTCATCACTAATCCGGGGTATGGATCTTTTAGTAATTCCACCCAGCTTATCATTAATTCGGGGTAGGGATCTTTTAGTAATTCCACCCAGCTTATCATTAATTCGGGGTAGTGATCTTTTAGTAATTCCACTACTCTATTAAAATCAATTGAGAAATGACCAAAAAGTCTAGTTATTTAATCACTTCAAGAATCAAAAGTTAGGGTATTTAAGTAATCGGCCAAGTGGGAAAAGACGAAAAAAATTAGTTCTCTCGCTCCTCATTAATCCGGGGTAGGGATCTTTTAGTAATTTCCATATGTTTATTCAAATAATATGTAGTATATATATACTAGTATTTTGCCACGTGTTACACACGTGGGTTTGAGAATTTTGTTCAAATTAATTCTAAGTTACATTTACATAATTGTTATTCTTTAAAGGATTATTACACAATACACTGTCAATATAAATTTTGGACTTCACAAGCGGGTTAATAGTTGACACACACCCAAACCCCGCATGTGTTATCTGCTAAACTTCACTGACAGTGTATTATATAATTTCCTTCTTTAAATGCCTAAATTTGTATAAATTTTCAAAATTTATTGTAAATAAAATATTATATTATTAAAATAAATCAATCTATGATTAAATTAGAAATTTAGTAAAACATTACTATAACATGTTGACTTAATAATTAGTTTACTTGTTATAGACACCATCAATTTGTTGATATTATTAAACAATCTAAAAAGGTTGAAAAATGCTAGAAGTTTATAATGTTTTAAAAAAAAAAGGCTAAAATCTTAATTAGGGTCCTGAACTTTGCCAAAAGGGTCAAATAAATGCCCAAACTATGGAAAAGGTCAAATAAGTGCCTGACTTTTCGATTTAGGTCAATTCAGTCCAAAACGTTAGATTACAAGTCTGTTAAACGCAAGTAATCGAAATAAAAAAAAAAACTAAATTATTAAATTCACATGTTTTAACCCTTAATTTTTACATTTTTAATCCAACAGTTGACAAAATTCATTAGACACGTGCCATATCTAAGGAGACGATACGCCCTTAATGATCGTGTATTAGGGTAGAATCGAACTCGACTTTGCTGAAGATTTGGGGTTAGCTTTCTTATTGGAGGTGAATTTAATAATTTAGGGTCATCATATCCAGACCCGACAAACCTGTAACCTGAATGATCCGAGAAGTTAATCCGACGATAACCAAAGAATATTATAACCTAAAATTATGTTTCATTTAATATAATCCACATTGTTATAATTTTAACCATTTTAATTAATTATCATTTATTCAATAAAATTTATATTATTGTTATAATTTTACCTATTATGATTAAATTTACTAAGCTTCATTATATGAACAATTATTATATAAATAAATACTAAATTAGTTATATGAATGATTTTATGATAGATTTATAATTAGTAATTTGTTTTTTTACATAATGAATAAATAATATTCGTAATAATTAATTAGTAATTTCTTAACAATTTTTCTATTAGGAAAGAACATAAATTTAGATATTATATAACCTATATTTATTTGAACACATACCCAATTCATAATTAATTATGTATTTAATATTCAAAACTAATATATAAAGGGACACATGTCAACTCTTTAACCTCGTATTTGCAGTTTGCTAAACTTCCCTAATAATGGATTGTAAAATAAATCGAATAATAAAGATATTAAATAAATTTAAGAATTAAACATTAAAAGATTCAAGATTGATCCAATTGATCCGAGTCCTAGACTCGAAAAAGCTCAAAACCTGAATGACACAAAACTCGAGTAATCTGAGGCCAAAATCCGAACCCACCTAACTCTAGACCCAGTAGACTTGAAATCCGAATGACTCAAGAAAATTACCTAACTCATTTAACCTGGATCCAGATTACCCGAAACCCGTGCAACCCGCCCGATTGACTCCTTTAACTTTTTTTTTGCGTCAACTCCTCTAACTTTATAAGTCAAAAGAAATAATTGCATGTTACTATTTTTTTAAGAAAAAAAATTTTAATTCTTGTTATACACACCAATACATTAAACTATCAATGCACATTCCAAAAATAGAAAAAATGTCAGCACATGTAAAATAGGTCTGGGTAGGAAATTTCCTGATAGTTTCCTAGACTTGCTCCCAAAGAAATATTGGCCTATATAAAGACTCTCTTTTCCTAACACCAGGGGACAGACATAGAGACACAAAGAGGGAGAGAGACATACGCATAAAAAAATTGGCTGGCCATTATTCAAAAGTCTGTCGCCGTTAAAAATTTTGCAAAAAAGCTTTTTGTTTTGTCAAGAAATTTGTCTTCAATTGTTCAAAGGAAAAGCAAAGTAAAAAGGTACATTCTGCACCTTGCTTTCACGTTGAAA
This sequence comes from Corchorus capsularis, assembly GCA_001974805.1. NCBI lineage: Eukaryota > Viridiplantae > Streptophyta > Magnoliopsida > Malvales > Malvaceae > Corchorus > Corchorus capsularis. The sequence goes on along the minus strand of AWWV01009701.1, from coordinate 1,217 downwards.
GACCATAGAATTCTACTTGTTTTTCTTTTTCTTATCCCATGTATTCTTCTCATATTTTATTGTATTATAATATTCATTGTGTTTTCCCTTCATGCTTAGCCTATTAGTCGATTAATTTTCTTTGTGCTTAGTTTTATTAATTCACGATTTTTTATGCCGTCAAGCTTATTAGGCAATAGTAATTGAATCTCTTTCATACTTGAGGGACCGTACTGTTTCGAACGATATGCTTTTTAGTTGGTTAGGCCATGTTTGTCTTAAGATTAATTATTTGCTTTTGAGTAGTCTTTAGTTTGGATTTAATTTTGGTCTATTTCTTGCTATTTGTTTGAATCGAAATAAACTCCAAAAAAGAGAAAATAATAAAAAAAGGGAAAATCAAAATTGTTCTTTTGTCAAAGCATAAAAAAGAAAAATCAAAATTTACTCCTGACCCGCATAAGTATAAACTGTGAATGACAAAATCATATGCATTAGATTAGGTTAGGTAAATCCATCAAATTCTGCCAATCTTGTGGGGAATTTGGGGATTTTGCATAATTAGGGTTCATGTAAAATAATAATAAAATAATAAAATTTGTAAAGAGAATATTTTCTAAATCTTGCCAAATTGTGGGAGATTTAGGAGATATTTTAAGAAATAAAATAATAATAAAGTTGAGAATATTTTCTAAATCTTGCCAAATTGTGGAAGATTTAGGAGATATTTTAAGAAACAAATAAATATTGAAGATCGAATGATAATGAGAATATTTTCTAATCTTGCCAACTTGTGGGAGATTTAGAAGATATAAAAGGAAATATAATCAAAATTAAATAAAAGTAATAATAAAAAAATAATAATTAAAAGATAATTTTAGACTTTGCCAATTTGTGGGAAGTCTAGAAAAATCATAAAAACATAATAAATTAAAAAATAATTTGGAGTCTTGCCAATTTGTGGGAGACCAAGTATAGAGATATAATCAAAATTTAAAGACTAAAAATTGATTGGAAATAAAGTGAAGACAATTAGAAGGGTAAATTTCACAATCAATGAATTTAAAGGATTAAAGTAAAGATTAAGGCTGAAGGGTTAATGTTTAGTTAAATGGTACTGTCATTTTGACAGGCGTTGTAGGGGTGCTAATACCTTCTCTACACGTAATCGAACCCCCGAGTCCAAATCTGGTAACAAAGACTAATGGTTATCATAATTAATGAACTTAATTCAATAT
>AWWV01009699.1:0-31559 GCA_001974805.1 Corchorus capsularis | reverse complement strand
TAAAAACGGATAGGGATAAGAAGTTTAATAATTATTATAATAATAATAAGATGTTTAACGTAATAATAATTGTTATTATTTTAGACTTTTTTAATACTAATCCTTAAAAATAATTAAAAAGGGTATTTTAAATAATTCAGATCAAGATTTTTGAAGTTTAAACTTATATAATATATATATATATATTATATATATAAAAAAAGGCACTTTGAATTTTTCAAGCAATGATTACTTCCAATTTTGTTTTCCAGTGCACTCAAATGCTAGAAATAATCGTAGTTAGGAAGGTTAACAGGTGTTGTAGACACCGATTAACTAACGAATTAATGTACAATTTGGCCTTCTGAATATTGAAAAGGATAGTTTGACATCTCAAGTTTTCTTTTGTTAAACATTTTAATTAACTTTTATTTAAGATGATCTAATTCTCAAAATTAATTTTTTTAATAATTTGGCTATTGATTTTTTAAAATAAATTGACCCAAATTGAAACATGTAGTGTGTCGATGAGGCTTTAACATAACATTGACATGGTATTGGTGTGGTTAAATTCTATTAAATTCCAATCAAATTATTGAAAAATCAAAGTTTGATGACCAAATTGTTCCAAATCATTAAGAGTTAAGAAATTAAATTGCCTTTTGTAGAAAAATACTTACCCAAACCGGCCCGGGCCTATAGGCATGATATTAACAATGGTAATCATGCTTGCCCAAGCCGGACCTGGCCCGGTTATTCGAGGCTAACCCTTTGTTCAAGTCCGTCCCATATTTTTAAACATATCATCAAGTCCATACAAACCCATCCATTAATTTTTTTTTTTGGAGTGAAATAGTAGTAGATGAATTATATTAAAGATCAGGGTTACAAACGCATGGAGGGAGACCTCCATGCCAAACATAATTAGCACTTACACCATAGTCTTGTTGTGCTAATCTATGAGCTAGAACATTAGAATTATGCCTAATATGAGAGAAACTACTTTGGGAAAACAAAGAAGCAAGATGATTAATTTATGTGATTAAACAGTCTGATTCCCATCTCGAATGTGATCCTTTCTTAATCTCTTGAACTGCTAATAAACAATTAGTTTGCACCACAATTCTGTCCACATTACATCGAAGAGCAGTTTGCAGGCCAAAATGAATCCCAAGCACCTCAGCATGGAATGCAGTGCTGGTACGCGAATCATGTTTGATTGCTGAGCAAAGTATAGCACCTGATGAATCTCTAATAACAGCTCCAAGATTCGAATGACCAGATCCTTGATTAAATGAAGCATCAGTGTTTAAACACAATACATTAGCTGGAGGAGGATTCCAACTACAAGCGGCTGCAGATAAATTAGTTGCGATATTGGGGTTTGAAGTTGGGAGATACTTCGAGGCTTTATTAATCAATGCGCTGGGTAAATAGCATTTGGAATCAAAAACACATTTGTTTCGGTTATACCAGATTAGCCATAGAATGATGAAGAGTAGTTCTAGTGAATCCCTTTCAAGAGCTTTTTTAAAAAGGTCCGACCATAAATCATCATGATCTTGAGCAGTTTGCAGGAACACAAGCAGCCAAGGAAACTGAACTCTCCAGACTTCTATAACAAATTGACATTCAAAGAACACATGAAATCATGAAGATTCAATCCCATAGCAAACATTACAGTCTTCGTCAATATCAACACCTCTGTATCTTAAATTTGATTTCCCAGGCAAAATATTCCAAATCAATCTCCATATGAAATATATTATTTTAGGAAGTACCTGAGATTGCCATACCAAGCGCCAAATGGGAGATCTTTGGCTATGTGGAAATTCTTCACGTCCAAGAAGTTTTCGAGCAACAATGTAACCTGATTTCACTGAATATTACCCAGCTATTGAAGAATTCCAAACTAAGCTATCAGGTTCAAATTCCAGCGATAAAGGCATACAAAGAATGCGATCAACATCCTCATTTACAAAAAGCTGGTGCAATCGATCTGTTAGCCATCTCCTTTCTGTTTGATGAATTAAATCGGCAACTAGCATGTGATTTGGCAGAACACCATCAAGATGTTGAGGGGAATAAGTAGGTGGTTTATTAATCCACTTATCACCCCAAACACTTACTGAAAATCCCGATCCAATCCGCCATCTAGAACCCTCAATTAAGACCTTCCTTCCTGCCAAGAGACTTCTCCAAACAAATGATGGATTAGTCCCTAGATTAGCTTGTAGAAAGCAAGAATTGTTAAAGTATTTAGCTTTTAACAATCTAAAGCAGAGAGAGTTTTGATTGTGCATGAGACGCCAACACTGTTTGGCTAATAGAGCTAAGTTGAAAGCCTCTAAGTCCCGGAAACCCAATCCTCCATCAAGCTTTGAGATACACATAGAATCCCAATTCCTCCAGTGGATTCTCCTTCTATCACTGCCATTTCCCCACCAGTATTTAGCAATTAGCATGTTCAATTCGTGTATAAAAGTTTGAGGAAACTTGAATACACTCATAAGGTACTGGGAATAGATTGAGCAATGGATTTAATAAGAACTAATTTTCCTGCAATTAAAAGAAATCTGCTATTCCAGCTTCTGATTTTTGCAAATAATCGGTCCTTAATGTGTTGTAATTCCCTCTTCTTTGATCTACCTATCATGATGGGTAAACCAAGGTACTTGTCTCTGTTCAATATTCGGCTAACACCAAGCAAATCCATAATAGCTATTTTTGTAGTTTCTGGAGTATTTGAGCTGAAGAAGACAGATGACTTCTCTATGTTGATTTGATGTCCTGATGCTAGTTCAAATCTCTGTAAAATCTCCAAAATAGCATTACAATCATTACTTGTAGCCCGAATGAATGATAAGCTATCATCCGCAAAGAAAAAATGTGAGATTCTCAGAGAAGAAAGAGATATGGAGAAAGAGGATCTCCTTGATGAATTCCCCTTGTCGAAATAATCCTTTCATTGTGATTACCATTAACACTTACTGAGTAAGTCACTGTACGCACACACGTCATCACTCGGAAAATCCACCGTTCAGAGAAACCCATTCCTCTCATAACCTCCTCCAAAAATTGCCATTCAACTCTATCATATGCCTTGCTTAAATCCAGCTTCAAGGCCATATGACATTTATTCCCAGATCTGCGATTAGCCATAGAATGGATGGATTCAAAAGCAATCATTGAATTGTCAAAGATTTGACGATCCGGAATAAAAGCACTCTGTGTATCACTAATAATTTGAGGCAAAATCAACTTCAACCTATTAGTGAGTGCCTTTGTAATGATTTTTACAATTACATTACAAAGGCTAATAGGTCTATATTTTTTTGACAGTTTTCGGATTAGCCACTTTCGGAATTAACACTATGGTAGTATCGTTAATATCCGGTAGTGGTAAACCCTCATTGAGAAATTGCAGTGCCATAGTTGAAACATCTTTACCAATAACAGTCCAAAATTTCTGATAGAAACAGGGATTCATGCCATCAGGGTCTAGCGCTTTGCTCGGGTTCATCTGGAATGCCGCCAATTTTATCTCCTCTTCAATAAAATCCTGATCTAATAAGTCTCTCATTTCAGTGGTAACTCTACTTCCAATCAAATTTGAGACATATTGTATATCAGATAAATTAGGATTATCAGAAGTAAAAATAGATTGATAATAATCTAAAATTACCCTTGTGATATTCTCCTCATCTCAATAAACTTGGTTGGCATCATCTTGAATACAACTGATATAGCTTCGACGCTTTCTTTGGGAGGCTACAGAATGAAAATATTTTGTGTTCTTATCTCCATCCTTTAGCCACAAAGATTTTGAGCGTTGTCACCACATTGTTTCTTCTTGCTTATGGAGCAAATTAAGATCCCTCTCACACTGCTTAAGCAAACTGCAATCACCACCGGCTTGCCCCTCTCTATACATTGAGCTATATTCTTTCCTTTTTTCAGCAATTTTTGTTCTGACATTGCCAAAGACTGATCTATCCCACTAACTCAGAGCTCTACCACATGCTCTAACCCGTCCATTAATTTTAAAATAAAGTTTAAATGGAAATTTTAATAACAAATTAAATCTAAATGACTTTTGATTAAAAAAATAAATTGTATAAGAATTGACAAAGACTAAACTGAGGTATATAAATGAATTATTTGGCATTATTATAAATTATTATAACAAAAATAGAATTAATATTTATATATTTATATTTTTTACGTAATTCGGGGCAGGCCTGGGCCGGGCTCGGGCCTAAAACTCAAAAATCAAACCCGGTCAATTTTTAAACGAGCTTTTTTTTTTTCCTTTGTCCAAACCCGAAATACGGGTTCAATATTTTTGTCCAAACCTTCCCATTTTTCTGACGGGTCTTCAGACTTGATAAGTATCCCAACTCTCGGAGAGGTCTATTTGTTCATGAAATAAAAGACTAAAATGAAGAGAACTTATTTAATTTAGACATAATGGAACCAAATTGATACCAACGTAGGTAGAGAAACAACTTTGTAATTTTGGAAGGTCTTAGAAAATGTTCCATAATTTTACTACCTTTTAAGAGATGGCAAAAGGAATTTAAATATGAGAACTTCATTCGCATTCAAACCGGACCGAACCTCTTTTGATAAGAAAAAAACATAATTACTCAAAGTTGAAATGGCTCGAACTCAAAATTGAACTTGAAACCAAATTCGAAATAAATGGATTTAAAATATGTAAAATAAATAAAATATATATTTAACCTACTATTAATTTTATGTACAAGCCCCTCATTGAGCACCACTTGGCATTTGGTTTCTTTGACAAGTGTCAATAGTTAATTTTCTAATGTTTTGTTTATTATATTTGTATTCATTTAGTTTAGAAAAATTAAAAGACATTCATCCCATTTCCTATATAAAATAAATTATCAAATAATTATAAATTAATTATAAATTTGTTATGAATATACATGTATGTTGTGGATGTCCATGAATCTAATTAAAGCATGGATAAGATTGATGACTTGGTTCATTCATACACATATACCTATGTACTAAGTTCATCCCCTTATATTTATGGTGATGTATCTATAGCCTATAAATAGGCCACTTACTTTGTTATGGAATAAGATGAATGAGAACAATTTCTCCCATTCTTCATTTTTTCTTCTTCTGCATATTTTATTGTCTCTCTATTCTCTTGTCTTTTCCATACTTCAATTCTACTCCCTTGCTTTGTTTTGTTATCATTTCACAACAAAATTTAATTTCTTAACTGAATTTTCTTAAAAAAATTTATAAAATAAAACAGCCGCACACGAAGCGCGGCCGAGAAATTCTAGTATTTTTTAGACTCCGTTTGATTCATGGAAAATGACTTCCAGAAAATGTTTTCAACAATTTCTGATGTTTGGTTGGTGGAAAATTGTCCAGTCAACAGAAAATCACCCGTTGGTCAACGGAAAATAAGCAACCTCCACGGGAAATTGTCTTCCGCTCGAGAGGAGCGGAAGACATCCTTAGCACATCAAGACTGTTACTCAGCCCCATAACCAAAACCCAAACCTGACTTCACTTTGCTTCAACAGTTGTAGATTCTCCGATCATCTCCCTACGTTATCCGATGCCGTCAAGACCAACGGTAATCTCCCTCGTGACCTCCGTTACATTCTTCAACCACTATCACTTACAAAAAAGAACCCCAAAAATAGTTTATCTCCATCCACCCCTGCTAGCAAAAAACTTTTATTTCTTTCCATCAAGTGTTGTTTCTATTTTTTTTCCTCATCTCATTTAATTTATTTAATTTATTGGACAATATAGCTTGTGATTTGAAGCATTTCGAGTTATTATAATTTGGGTTTTCAACTGGCTATAAATTCTGATTCGGGTTGTAGATGATCTTAAACCCGTTTATGATTTTGTCTCCAATTTTGTATAAATCATGGGACGAAGGCATATCCAACCTGATTTTGTTTTTCGCCGAAATACCCAACCTGATTAGCTTAGAAATTTGGAAGACTAGAACTCTGTATGCAAGTATAGAGAAGTCGATGGTTTAAAAAAATATATATATCGCTAATTTTCCAGAAAATAGGCAAACAATAGAAAATATTTTTGTAGAGCATCCAGCAAACAGCAGAAGATATCAAATTTTCCAGAAAATTAACTTATTTTCCATAAATTATTTTCTGAAAGCTATTTTCCATGAACCAAACGGAGCCTTAACTGAATAATTTCAAAGACTCATAACCCAAACTTAAAAGGGAAAATTTCAAAAAAGGACGGTAATATTTATCCATTACTACCATGTAGAACATAATTAATTTCTAATAAGGAAACAACAACTTTTAAAATTTTTAAGAAGGATATTGTAATTACGTTATTAACCCTGATAATCAACAAAGGACGATTCTTAGAAGAATTGCTAGAAAAATTATTTTGGGAAAATTTAAAAAAAGGACAATCTAATAGGAATTTTTATTAATTAGTACAATGAACATAAACAATCATTATTAAGTCAATCATAATTTAAGAAATTTGTAATAAGGAAATTATAATTACCTTTATGACCTTATTGAAAGAAAAGGGAAAACAAATTGTTTTTTTTTAAATGTTGTTTAAAAGAATCATTATTTTTAATTTAATTTACTCACTTGTTCAGTACTAATCTGTTTACGTCTTGCACAGTGCATTTTTTTTTTTTTTGGTAATCTATAGTAGTGGGGGTTGGTTGATATTACTTTAAATTCATTCGAAGTTAAAACCTAAAATTTTTTTCTAGAATCATCATTGCTTATATTTAGATAAATTCTCAAAACTGTTTAAAAGGTGGAATGCTTTCAAGTTTTTTTCTTTTTTAACCAGAAAAACAAGAAGAAAAATAAGAATAAAGAACACCCCTATTAGAACAAAAAGATCAAAGTTAATTTTCTTGAGTGCATATCAGATCTATGGCAGTTTCCTACGATGATGTTAATTGCCTCGATGGCAGTTTCCTACGATGGATTGAGGGGAATTGGGATACTTTTCAGTTGTCTAGGAACAACTAAAAAAAAAAGAAACGGAAGACAGATTTCCAATTGGAAGGGAAAAAAAATAAGCACGGTTAACTTATACAAATAAATAAAAAGGTTATAAAGGTAATTATAATCTCCTTATTAGAAATTTTATAAAATATATGATTGACTTCATAATAATTATATATTTTCAATGCACCAATTAATAAATATCCCTACTAAACTACCCCCCTTTTGAAATTTTTCCAATTGTTTTTTCTATATATGTACCGGTTACTAAGAATAAAGGAACCCTTAAAGAAAGGATACGAATCCAGTTAGAATTCAATTCATAGGATGAACACCCATCTTATAAAATACACAAATAATTGGTATTCGTTTTAGAATTCAAAAATGAAAATTGGGGAAAAACTGAAAATGCTTTCCTTAATTATAGAAATTTAGGCTATGTTTGGTATTGGAGAACATTCTCCATTTTCCATCTATATGAAAGAAACTAGGTAATGACACAACATGTGTCACTAAAAACAAGCATATTTTTAGAGAATGGAGATGACAATGGAGTGGAAATGAAGAACATATTTATTTTATTTTGAGATTTTCACTCCATTGACATGTCCATTCTCTAAAAATATGCTTACTTTCGTGTCATTACATATTTTCTTTGATATTTTTGGAGATGGAAAATTAAGAATGATCTCTACTACCAAACATAGCCTTAATGTTTTGGGCTTTGTTTCTTCTTTTGTGGCGTTGGGAATAATTTGTGAACTAAGAAAAAGAAGAGGAGGAAAATTAAATTAATTACCGTAGTAATAACACATAAAAATTAGATGAGTTTGCATGGGCAACTCTTTCTCTTTCTTGGATTTATATGTTTTCAATGAATTAATATAGATCTCGTGTAATGATTAAATTTGTAAGCTTGAAGGTTTTGTTTCAAGTAAACAAAGATGTAATAGTATTTTCTTTCATTAAAGGAAAGTTTTGTTGAGGGGATGAGATTTTAGACAAAAGCTTGTTGATGCCGATTGATACTTGTAGTCGTTAATGGCAGTTCATTTGCATTAAGGTAAAAGAATACAGGTTCAAATAGCAGGGAGAGGGAAGAAAAACTAAGATAGTGTGTTCATTAATAGGGTTAATAACGTAATTACAATATCCTTTTTAAAAATTTTAAAGATTGTTGTTTCCTTACTAGAAATTAAGATTCCACATGGTAGTAAGGGATAAATATTTTCGGTACACCACCCTTTTTTGAAATTTTCCCAACTTGAAATTACTCAAAGTGATCAAACCTACCTAATCGAGACAATTTGCACCAAATTAACAGACAATACATTGAAGTATATCAACGAAGACCTACCATTGTTTCATAACTTAACTTCATCTTAAACATTCTAATTGATTAAAACCAAAATTTCAATATAACTCCTTATATCGAACCGATGGAGGGAAAATCAATTGTATATAGACCGAAAATAAAAAAAAATACCATGATTAAAACCTAATTATACAAAGCTAAGTTTCCAAACCAACAAGAAAGGTGGAAGAAGTCAATCAAGGGCAGTACCATGGATAAGAAACCAGTAAAAATTAAGTAAATGACATCTTCCTTGTTGCAAGTCTTTAGAACCTGTTGTTTTTTAAAAGGGTGTATTATTCTTGTAGCTGACTTCATTGAATAGTAATCAGGATTGTTATACTTCTAACCATTTGACGGGTTATATCCATGGAATTAAATATTCGTCGATATATCTGATATCTATACCCCTCGATATAAATATAAAAAAAATTTCAATTTCACCGAATATCCGTCGATATATCCGCGTATCCGTCAATATTTATCGTTCTATTCAAATATCCGTAAATATCAATATTAAATTAAATATTTTTTTTGTTATTAAATCTACGATTAAAAATGAATTTTTAATGAATATCCGTGAATAAGCGACATTTCAATGAATTTTTTCATATTTTCAAAAATATTAGCAACTGAAGTCCTTTCTACAAAAGTGTGGTAATAGTAATACCAAAAATGGTTTGGTTTAAGTGATTCGGTTTGAGATAGACCCGAGGTATAATATAATATGACTTTTGGGCAAGTTTGGTTCGTGGTATCAGATATGCCCATGGTTATTCAGATTGATGGGTATGTAGATGATTAAGTGAGATGATCAGGTATCCCATAGTTATATTTGAAGACCGCGTTTGGTTCGCGAAACAAATACCGGGGTATTTTACTTAAATTAGAGATACCCATGTAGGAAATACTCATGTTTGTTAGAGTTAAAAAGGTTATGTGATGGGTATTGTTGGCAAATTACTTGAATTACCCACATTGATAAGAGTAAACATAATAAGCATACGTATATAAATCACAATAGTCCAAAGTCTTTTTGCCAATTCATTACAATTTTCCATATTAAACATAAATAATTGAGATAATATAATATAAGATTAATCAAATTATTTTACCAACAATTATTCCTACAATTAGAGCAAACACTACATGAAACCAACTAAATGTAAATTTTGGGTTTTTATAGTGCGTTTGCACTATCTCCTCCCCCCATTCTCATTAATTTCGCAATACGCCAAAAATGATTCTTCAACTTCTTGTCTAGTCGTAAATGACTTGTGAACTGCACCACGAAAACCATGCACTTGCGTATGTGCTTCCGGCCATGTGTCATATATACCAGGCCTATGGCCAACATAAACCACATATGTTTTGGCCATTGCTTGAAAATTTTCTATATCAAATAATAAAACACCATACATAAGAAATCCAAATAAAATTCAAACCATACATAAAGTTCATAATAATGTCACTGAACCTAACAATTCAAAGTTCCACAAACCAACTCATAAAAAGCATAACATAAAGCCACATTATGTTCAACAAAGCATAACTTAATTCATAAAACACATAAAATGTTCATTCAGAACCCAATAAAAATTCCAAAAGCCATGACCTAGAACTAATCCACTTCCTCAATAGCGCCATATTCATCACCACCATTTCCCTCATCCGCAGCAGCTCCATCATCAACACCTCTATGGGCTCCCCACAGTTGCTGCATCATAGGGTAGTTCGGTAATGGCTGATTCATCAATCGCCAGGCATCCTTCGAGACTGGATCGTGCACGTGAGCCTAGACATAATTTTCAAACACATTTTAATGTTAGACTTACTTTATTATCTACACCCATGCACTTATTAATCTTCCAAAATTTTGAACAATATAATAACAACAATTACAGTACCTCCATCAAGCATCCCACATCTGATGTGTTACCTCACTATAGCCGAAACCATCACGCAACAACAATTTTATAACACGAAACTGCCTTTTCAAAACCCTAGTCTTGCTATGAACATGGTACACTTCAAACTTCACCACACCAATTTGAGTGTTCACCATGGTAGCCATGTTCAAGCCACCCTGACCCAAAATGGACATTATCAGTGGGGAGGGTTCGCATGCACTCCAATAAAATCCTTTCCTCCTCTAGAGACTAGGTCACTTTAAAGACCCTATGGACTTCTATAATTTTTTCATGTCCTTCCATTTCTAGATAGAATATCTAAACCACAAACTAAATTAATTATCAAATTATAGAAAACCATTCTTGGGAATCAATTCAATGCCACATTGGATAACTATTGGAAATAATAAACATCAACAAAGACAAACCACTTCCAATGTTCAAATCATTTCATAATGTGCATCTCAAATACAAATGCATTCATACTTAAATAGAAGATGTTTTCAATACTTAAAACCTAACATAAAGATAAACAAAACCTAATGTCCACTGACTCTCAGTGAAAATTATACGCAATCGCATATAGTGTGACAGTTTAACTCCTCTAAGTGATGGAAGGGAAGGATTTTCCCGTTCCCATAGAGTCCATAAAGCATCTGTACCCTCTAATTTTTCTAACTTATTAAACTTGAACCCAAACTTCACCATAGCATGAGTTACCTCAAACTCTTGCTTCAACTTGCCTACGTAACGCCAAAACTCCCCTTCCTTGTCTCTTTTCTTTGGGTATTGTTCTACAAAACGGTTGAAAAGGACAGACATATCGCCTATCTCAGATGCACACGTCCAAATTGACCATTCATCCTTTAACCAATGCTGGGTTAATGCATCAACTACAGCTTGAATGCATTTATCACACAACTCCTCTCTAGGTGCATTGTTTGAACTCGATGCCATTGATCTAATAACAAATATATCCACAATATTACCCAAAAAATCCCATTCTGAACCCTACTCAAAACCAGGCCAGACTAAACAAATGCAAACTTAACCCAAAAAAGAAACCAAATACATTACTGAAATATACATCAAGAAAACCCAAAATGAAACCAAAACCTCCAAACGACTAACTGAAGCAAACAACCATCCCGACACCAAAAAACACCCAAAAAAACTCAAATATATTACCGAAATATACAATAAACACCCAAACAAAACAAAATGAAGCAAACAATAGATATAGCATAAACAATGACCTAAACCGAAAATAAAATAATCGAAAATGCTCAAAAATCATAAATCACAACATGAACATGAATTATATTAAAGAAAAGTAAATAAAAATGGTAACAATTCGTAGATCCGGTGAAGAGCAACAAAACCCAACCAAGCGGCGACGGAGATCGAGCGAGACAGCGAGGATATTTGCTAAAAACGGCACCAACGATTTTTCTAGAGATAGAGAGAGGCTCGGTTAGAAGAGAGATGAAGGAGAGGAAAAAATGATGATTTTGGGAAAATGTTAGCTTATATATGTGAGTGTCAAAATTGTAAATATAAAAATATAACGAGGACAAATTGGTACAAAAACACCAAGCCCATCTTAGTGAAATACCCGGGCAATTTTTTGGCCGCCTAAATCGGTGGGTTTAAAGATTGTGGCGCGTGCTCAATACCGCAAGTATTATGGCGCGTCTGTTCATCTCATGGGTATTTGCAAACCCAGTCAAATAGTAACCAAACATGGCCAGCACGTGGTCATCTCACGTGATACCCGGGTAAATTCCAGGATACACATGAAACAAACGGGCCCTTAGTCACTTATAGAATAGTAATATTCCTGACATAGCTAATTTGATTTTGGTCACAATAATTTTATGTCAGTTTTTTTTTCCAAAGCTTTCTTCAAAGTAATAACAGCATGTTTTCTTAAAACTATAACATTAGCTTTTTAATTGGTGAAAAAAAACATTAGTTTTTTAATTCATACAATTTGATCTAATCCGGTTTTGATCATCTATTTAATAGTAATAGTCCTCAAATTCCCATTTTGGTATTCAACACAACACTTTTATGTCAAAAATTTTTTGCCCAATGTTTTCTTCAAAGTAAAAATTTAATCACTCCAAAATAATTGGTTTGAAGAAAGCTTGAATCTTCTATCCATGGGCGCTTGAACCGTTTCAATTGGTTTTGCGGCTTAAAAGTTATGATTTTCTCACTAAAATCACTCCAAAATAATGCTACAAGCTCAAGGATACAAATGTGAGATTTTATCATAAAAATCAATAGAAAGTGCAATATTAATAGTCAAAATATAATCTAAATCGAACCAAAATAATGTAAAATAATGCACTTATAAATATGATCTACTAAATAATCTAAACTTTTGCATTTAATGAAGTGATTTATTTGATAACCATCATTTTGAAGAGAAAATAAATGTATGATTAAATTAGTATATTTGATGTATACATATTAGGTCTAATATCCAATTTGGGTCTAAACCTTTTCCAACTTGCTCAATTTGAGTCTAAACCTTTAAACTAAACCAAATTAAACCCAAAACTTATCAAAATGCACCCATTTTGGCATAAATTTGATGGGGCGCTAGCGATGAAATGCACGCGCCGTTATCGTTAGTAACAGTGTGATGTGGCACTGTCACCATGGAAAATACTATTTTTAAATTTTATTTAATTAATAATTGAATAAATTTGCTTTTTTTTGTTTATTTTTAGGCTCAAATTGAGCAACTTTTGAAAGGTTTAGGTTCAAATTGGTAATTTGGCAAAATAAAAATCTAAGTTATAGTTCAAATAATTGCAATTTCACGCGTCTCATTATTGGCGCGTGCATTTCACAACCAAAACCCCGTCAAATTTAGGCTCAAATTGGTGCACTTTGATAAGGATTAAGCTCAATTTGGTTCAGTTTAAAGGTTTAGGCTCAAATTGAGCAAGTTGGGAAAGGTTTAAGTCAAATTGGATATTAGGCCATACATGTTATATGTGCTTTTCGCAGTAAAAAATATTTAAAAAAATAATGTCTACATATACTCTATTTATCATATCTTGACTCTAAAATATGTGGAAATATGTAAAGAACGATTGGTCAAAATTTCAAGTCAAAATTCAAACGTTTACTATAAATATCCGTCGGTTAAGTGCATTTTTGACCACTTATTAATTTTTGAATTTCACCAATACCTCGATATATCCACCGATATATCCGTCGATAAATCCGTTCGATATATCTGTCGATATCTAGATTAAACTCTTTGGTTATATCTTATACAGAATACTATTAAAGGTTTCAAAAAAAAACTATTTAGCTTGGATGTCAAGTGTCTTGATTTTATTAAATTTGTGTATGGTAAGAACAAAACCTGAGCTCTGATACAAGTTAATAAATAAACCAAGATAGAAGATATAGATATAGAATATGGATAAATTGCGTTAGAAATTCTGTGAAATTATATATTCTCATTACCAAACTCATACTTGGATCTCGATATCGATTTCATGCTCCTCATTCGGTTTAGATGATGATTCAGGCATCTATTTTCGGAACAGCCTAGTTTAGCTTTTAAATTAAAAATAGTCAGAGTAATTCGTAGGAACAACCTATTTTCTGTTTTGCTTTTAAAAAAATGGCCTTACCTTCTCATGTTTCCCATGAGGAACCTAATTTCCTCAAAAATATCCATACTAAAAAAAAAAGATGTTTTTGCCAAAGTGTGTGTTCACTGTGAGCACAGAAATGTGCCAGTAACTAACCTAGTTTTAATTGTTTCAGCTGCTCTGCACTATGTTGGGCATAAAAAGGCAAAGCTAGTAGGCGATTTTTCAAACTTCCAGACGAGACGGTAAAGTGTATCAACGAAGAGCTGCCATTGTTTCACAACTGAATCTCATTTTAAATATTCTAATTGCTTAAAACCAAAATTTCAATTACTTCTTATATCTGAATCGATGGAGGGAAAATCAATTGTATATAAACCGTAAATCAGGAAAAATATACAATGACTAAAACCCTAATTATATAAAACTATTTAGCTTTGGATGTCTAGTGTGTTTATTGTTGTGAATTTGTTAATGTTAAGAATAAAACCTGAGCTCTAATACAAGATAATAAATAAACAAAGATAGAAGATATCGATATAAAAATGGGATAAACTGCGTTAAAAATTTTGTGAACTTATATATTCTCATTACCAAACACATATTTGGACCTCGATATCGATTTTATGCTCCTCATTTGGTTCAGATGATGATTCAGGCATCTGCTTTCGTACGAACAACCTAGTTTAGCTTCTAAAATAAAGATAGTTTGAGTAATTCGTAGGAACAACCTATCTTCTGTTTTGCTTTTAACAAAATAGCCTAACCTTATCATGTTTCCCATGAGGAACCTGATTTCCTAAAATATATCCATACTAAAAAAAAGGTGTTTTTCACAAGGCTTTTGCTCTTTGTCAGCACAGAAACGTGCCACTAACTAGGCTGAATTTAATTGTTTCAGCAGCTTTGCATTACGTTTGGTGATAAAAGGCAAAATCAGTAGGCGATTATTTCAAATTTCTAGACAGGACTGTGAAGTATATCACCAAAAACCTGTCATTGTTTGATAACTAAACCTCACCTTAAACATTCTAATTGCTTAAAACCAAGATTTTCAATATTACTCCTCATATCTGAATCGGTGGATGGAAAATCAATGACGTATAGACCGAAAATAAGAAAAAAAATACGATGATAAAAACTCAAATTATATAAAACTATTTACCTTGGATGTCCAGTGTCTTAGTTTTAGTAAATTTGTAAATATTAAGAATAAATCCTGAGCTCTGATACAAGCTAATAAATAAACCAAGATAGAAGATAACGATATATAAACGGATAAATTGTGTGAAATTATATATTCTCATTACCAAAATTATATTTCGATCTCGATATCAATTTTATACTCCTCATTTGGTTCAGATGATGATTCAGGCATTTGTTTTCCTAAGAACAACATACTTTAGCTTTTAAAATAAAGGTAGTTCAAGTAATTCGTAGGAACAACCTATCTTCTGGTTTGCTTTTAACAATATGGCCTTACCTTCTCATGTTTCCCATGAGGAACCTAGTTTCCTAAAAGATGTCCATACTAACGGTGTTTTTCACAAGGTTTGTGCTCACTGTGAGCACATAAACGTGCCAGTAACTAGCCTGAATTTAATTGTTTCAGCAGCTCTACATTACGTTTGGCAATAAAAGGCAAAATCAGCAGGCACCTATTTCAAATTTCCAAACAGAACTATGGAGCATATCACCAAAAACCTGCCATTGTTTGATAATCGAACCTCACCTTAAACATTCTAATTGCTTAAAACCAAGATTTTCAATATTACTCCTCATATCTGAATCGATGGATGGAAAATCAATGACGTATAGACCGAAAATAAGAACAAAAAATACGATGATAAAAACTCTAGTTATATAAAACTATTTACCTTAGATGTCCAGTGTCTTAGTTTTAGTAAATTTGTAAATGTTAAGAATAAATCCTGAGCTCTGATACAAGCTAATAAATAAACCACGACAGAAGATAACGAAAAAAAATCGGGATAAATTTTGTGAAATTATATATTCTCATCACCAAAATTATATTTGGATCTCGATATCAATTTTATACTCCTCATTTGGTTAAGATGATGATCCAAGCATTTGTTTTCATAGGAACAAACTACTTTAGCTTTTCAAAAAACGGTAGTTCAAGTAATTCGTAGGAACAACCTATCTGCAGGTTTGCTTTTAAGAAAATCGGCTTACCTTCTCATGTTTTCCATGAGGAACATAGTTTCCTAAAAAATGTCCATACTAAAAAACGGTGTTTTTCACAAGGTTTGTGCTCACTGTGAGCACATAAAAGTGCCAGTAACTAGCCTGAATTTAATTGTTTCAGCAGCTCTACATTACGTTTGGCAATAAAAGGCAAAATCAGCAGGCGCTTATTTCAAATTTCCAAACAGAACTATGGAGTATATCACCAAAAACCTGCCATTGTTTGATAACTGAACCTCACCTTAAACATTCTAATTGCTTAAAACCAAGATTTTCAATATTTCTCCTCATATCTGAATCGGTGGATGGAAAATCAATCACGTATAGACCGAAAATAAGAAAAAAAAATACGATGATAAAAACTCTAATTATATAAAACTATTTACCTTGGATGTCCAGTGTCTTAGTTTTAGTAAATTTGTAAATATTAAGAATAAATCCTGAGCTCTGATACAAGCTAATAAATAAACCAAGATAGAAGATAACGATATAGAAACGGGAGAAATTGTGTGAAATTATATATTCTCATTACCAAAATTATATTTGGATCTCGATATCAATTTTATACTCCTCATTTGGTTCAGATGATGATTCAGGCATTTGTTTTCATAGGAACAACCTACTTTAGTTTTTAAAATAAAGGTAGTTCAAGTAATTCGTAAGAACAACCTATCTTCTGGTTTGCTTTTAACAAAATGGACTTACTTTCTATCATGATTCCCATGAGGAACCTAGTTTCCAAAAAATGTTCATACTAAAAAACGGTGTTTTTCACAAGATTTGTGCTCACTGTGAGCACATAAACGTGCCAGTAACTAGTCTGAATTAAACTGTTTCAGCAGCTCTGCATTACGTTTCGCGATAAAAGGGAAATCAGTAGGCGATTATTTCAAATTTCCAAACAGGACTGTGAAGTATATCACCGAAAACTTGTCATTGTTTGATAACTGAACCTCACCTTAAACATTTTAATTGCTTAAAACCAAGAGTTTCAATATTACTCCTTATATCTGAATCAATGGATGGAAAATCAATTGTGTATGGACCGAAAATCAGAATAAAAAAAATACCATGATTAAAACCCTAATCATATAAAACTATTTTGTTTGGATGTCCAGTTTCTTAGTGGAGAGTTATATGGTCCACTGATCAAGATATGGAACCTGTGAATTTTATGGAAAGGGTATGGAAGTATTTGTTTAAAATAAATTGGAAAGTGAATTTCCCTATTGTATTAATTATATTTTTCAATTTATATTTATCTATTGTATTCATTGAACCATTGTAATTTGTAATTGTATTTCTTATAATATTTTAAATTTGATAATTTTTTTATTCTGAAATTTTATGAGTTTTTTTATTTAATTTATACTAATAATTATAGATAAAAATAATTCATTGTTTCTCTCTTTGAATTATTTCAGTCCCCAAAATTTTCAACTCAAATCTCCCGACACCCTCATTGTCATCACCCCAAAATTTGTGAATGTTAAAATTCTAAGCTCTGATATCATGCTAAAAAAATAAACCAAGATAGAAGTTAACAGTATAGAAACAGGATAAATTGCGTCAAAATTGTGTGAAATTTTATAGTCTCATTGCCAAACTCAAAATTGGATCCCTAAATATTGATTTTATGTTCTGCATTTGGTCCAATTAATGATTCAGCAATTTGTTTTACTTTCTCGTCGCTCTTCATCATCTTCTGATGTTCAGGAGATTGTGTAGAAACCGTTTCAGTGTCATATAACAATAATTGGTTGCTTTGTCCCCCTTGTTGCCAACTTTATCAAATATTCCGTATACACATTTAACGAGAACCCGTTTGAGTATTCGTCATCGATATACACGTTTACCATAGACAATTCAGAAGGAGGTCAGAATTTACTAGAGATTTATATGACCCACTGATCAAGATATAGACCTGTACATTTTATGGAAGGGGTATATGTAAATAATTGTTTAAAATAAACTTGAAATAAACTCATTGTGAATTTCCCTATTGTATTAAATATATTTTTCTATTTATATTTTTCTATTTATATTTTTCTATTGTATTCGTTGAAGAATTGTAATTTGTAATTGTATTTCTTATAATATTTTAATTGTGATAATATTGTTAATTGTATTTATTCTGAAATTTTGAGTTTTTTTAATTTAATTTATACTAAAAAGTATGGTTAAAAGAATTCATTGTTTCTCTCTTTGAATTGTTTCAATCCCCAAAATTTCAACCCAAATATCTCAACACCCTCATCATCCTCACCCCAAATTTTGTGAATTTTAAAATTCTAAGCTCTGATATCATGCTAAAAAAAATAAATCAAGATAGAAGTTAACAATGTGGAAATGGGACAAATTGCCTCAGAATTGTGTGAAATTGTATAGTCTCATTGCCAAACTCAATTTGGATCCCTATATAATGATTTTATGTTCCAGATTTGGTCCAATTGATGGTTCAGGCATTTGTTTTACAATATTAGTAAGATTAGTGATCTGAAATCAATTTATTTAGTTCTAACTTCTACCATATATATATATATATATATATATATATATATACTATATTTTTTTAGTGACAATGGAAATTACTTAAAGGCCAAATTGAGGATTAATGTGGTGCCTCCTTTTGGCTTTTTTTGGTGTTTTCTCACTTTTCGGGTGACTAAAAAGGCCCTTAATGAATTTCCTCATTTACTTTTCATGCTGCCCTTTTTTGTAATTTACTATTTTTATATTTATGATTAAGTGTGTTTTAATTACATATTAATTGTGTGAGGATATTAGGATTTATTGGTTCAACTCCTCTGTCGGAATTCCAAAGGATTGGTTCTATAAATGTATCTGCAATAATGGTTGATTCATGGGTAAGCTATTGACATTCCAGCTCTGTTTTCCTTTCATCTTCATTTCTATTTGGATGGGTTTCTTCTTCCCTAACATTTCTCTGAATTGGTTTCACATGGACTCCGTTCTGTTTCCTAAAATTTCCAGGTGGATGTTGATAAGATCCTTCCATTTAATTTAGTAGTGCCTTAGGATGGCATAACCTAAAGTGGGGAGCTTTCACTTCTCACCATAACATTTTGAGGTAAATATGGATTTATTTCTTGATTATATTATTTGATACTTAAATTTAACATTTCCTTATTGGCTAAATAACCAATTCAGGATATAGCGTTTGCCTGAACAATCAATTTGGGATATAACGTTCCAGAAACGCCAGTTCAGGATATAACATTACATGAAACGACCAAATCAGGATATAAGTGATGACGTGAGATGCACGCGCCGTTAAGTGATGACGTAATTGCCACGTGGACGCCACGTTGACGCCATGTGGATTTTTAAAATAAAAAAAATGAAAAAATAATAAAAAAATAAAATAAATTAATAAAAAACGAAATAACAAAAATAAATTTTGTTATAAAATTAGGTTTGGGTTGTTCATAACAGAGCCCCTAATTTCTTTTCTTCTTCTTCTCGACTTCTTCCTTCCCCTTCGAGCTTCTTCCTTCTTTTCATTATGGATAGATCGAGTGAATCATCAAGATCTTCAAGTGGGTATCGATGTGGGTCTCTAGATCTCGATAATTACAAGTTAATAAAGGCTTCATACCCTGTTGAAAGGCATTATGAGGGAGATCCAAAATTCTGTTACTGCAACTTTATGGCACCAAGATGGACAGCCTCGACTGATGAGAACTCGGGAAGACGATTTTATGGTTGCCCAAATTACAAGGTGAAGATGTTTTTCTGTATTTCTTTTGTTTTTTTTTTTAATTTAGGTCGAGTTTGTTCTTGCAAGTTTATGGCTGCCCAAATGATTGATGTGGGTAATATTTGGATTGCAGGATAAACCTAATTCTTGCATGTTTTGGGATTGGATTGATCCTAGTCTAAGTGATAGAGGCAAGGAGATTTTGTTAGAATTGAAAGGAAGGGAGAAGTTATTGTATAATGAGGCTAGATTCTGGAAGAGGCAGACACAAATTATGAAGCATAATGCCGTGGATGTTGTTGAATCTGAGTTAATAGAAGAAAATGCAAGGTTGAAGAATGAATTGAAGCTTCTGCAAAGCAAACAAAATGAAGAAAAAGTGGGAAATTAGTTACATATTTTGTTGCTCTGTTAATTGTTGTTGTAATTTCGTTGTTTGTCAAGGGATTTAGCAACATCAAGCAATGCAAATCTTGCACATTGTATGCCTTACAATGACTTTGTTTTCACGTTTGATTTAAAGTTGCAATGAATGAAAATAATGTAGTCTTCTTCTTCATTGATAATTCTGTCAACTCTGTTTTAATGTTTGATATAAAGTTGCAATGAATGAAAAAAAAAATGTAGCCTGCTTCATAAATTCTTTCAACACCAAAAGCTAATTAAAAAAGAGTCTCCCATAATGTAAACTGCAAAAGCTAATAAAAAAGAGGCAGTTGATCATTCAACATAATTAATTCATCATCAACCCATTCAAAGGTTCTGCATACACAAGAAAGCAACAAAAAGAGTTGAATTACATTAAACACAAATCCATGAACTTAAACTGAATTCATCAATAACAGTTTCAAATTCCATAATTGTCTAGGACTTGGCAAATATCAAACATATTAACTATTTTTTCCAGCAAAAAGGCAACCCTCCCTTAAAACAACTTTTTCTTGCCCTTCAATGCCTTGGAGCTAGCAGGCTGGCTGTCTTGCTCAGCAGATCCTTTTTGAAGATTTCTGGGCTTCTCCTCATCGGTGCTTGGCTTGACTGGACTCTGTTTTGAGCAACTGCTGCTTTTTTGAACTTAGCCACCGAGGCTGGACTAGACCTTCCACGTTTCAGGCCATGGTGGTTACCAGCTTCATCAATCCAGCTGCAGTCACCAGTTCTTAGGGGCATTGTTAAAATTTTTGGGAGTAGCCTGGATGTTGCTTTTGGGGGCTTGGATTTTTTTAAGACTGAGGCAGAGGCAGCGGTTTGCTGTTGTGGCGGCTGTTATGGTGGAGCAGTAGGGTTTTCTGCACTTACTTGTATGCAAACAGAAGCAGGCATAGAAATAGATCCACTTGCCGTTGCAGACATAGAAAAATTTGTGGAGATAGTGTGAGGCATACTTTGAGAACCACTGAAGAGAAATGAGCCAGAAGTTGCAACTTCAACAAATTCACCAGTTGCATCAGTTCTGCCTTGTTGAACTGTTAGTGTAGGTGTGGGTTGGCTTGTCATCTCAGCCCTAGTTCCCTGTGGAAGTAAATGGAGAAAGCAAGTGAAAAGTGTTCAAAAGTCCATCCAACATCAACATCAAAACAGAATCTTAAATGTTATAATAAGTAACTAAAGACAAGTGTTAGTAAATTACCTCAATGTCCTTCTTACAGCTTCTTTTGTTGTGGCCTTATTGTTGGCATTTGGAACAAGTTTGGATCTGCCCCACCCTTGAAAGATGTGAGTCATCTTTGTCTTTGTTGGGCTCATCAGGCTTTTTTCTTCTTGCAGTTTTGGGCCGGCCTGGAACCCTTTCAAAGGGTGGGGGTTGGATACGGAGCTGCCCTCACGGTGCTTTGGGCCAATCAGATCTGCCTGTCATGGGCTGTAACACATTTGCATAACATGCCATATATCTTGAGGCATGATACCAACTACTGACATAATCCTTTATCTTTGCCCCTCTCTCTCGAATGGCACATATTGCATGTGCACAAGGTATACCTGAAAGTGTATACCTTCTACAGCTACACTTCTTCTCATCAAGTCTCACAACATACCTATCTTCACCATGTTGGATCTCATACCCATCATCTCCATTAAACATCACTTCACAGTAATTAGCAACCCTTGAATTCTTTTCAATGACATTCCATATTCTTCTTGCAAGGTTTCCCTCCTAGTTGTTGCATTCCTTGATCTTTGATGCAATTCTCTCCATTAGTTTTCTTCTAATTTCCTCGAACAGGCTTACAACAGACAGCCTTCTTACACCTAGCAATGATCCATTGAAAGCTTCACAAATATTATTGTCTACCAGCTCACACATGCTATCATCCTCGAACCAAGCTCTACTTCATCTATGATGTGGGGGTGCAACCTCCATCTCCCTTGACCCCTCTATGGTAAAAGTTGACATACACGTGTCTGGCACAATATCTGTGCTCAGCTCTGGGTAGGACTCTGTGGATAGCCTTATCCAAACCCTTCATTCACCAGTTACAAAGGTATATTAGAAATCAATAAACTGAAATTAGTAAATATCAATAAATTGACCAGAAAGTTAAAGTATTAAATATCAATAAACTGACCATAAAGTTTAATCATTAAATATTAATAAACTGAAATCACCTTTTGTTGATCTGTCATCAATGTCCACCCTGAGCCTTCTTGCACAATATCAATATCTTCAATAAGCAGCTCCAAAAACCACTTCCAAGTTACGGTGTTTTCTTTCTCCACAAGGGCCCATGCAAAAGGATACATTTGATTGTTGGCATCTCTGCCAACAGCTACCAACAGCTCACCCTTAGTCAAGCTCTTTAACCAACAGCCATCAAGACCAATAAATGGTCTACATCCATCTTGAAAACCTTTCTTAAGTGCTGCAAAGCACACATAAAACCTGTCAAATACAGGATTAGAATTGCCTTCTGGATCTGTCTGATGCACTTGCAACAATGTAGTACTACCTACAAAGAAGAATAGAGCATTATATAAGCAAATAATAAACAATTCATAGTAATACCAATCTCAAATCACAACAGTATTAGAATTAACCTGGGTTTGATTTTCGAATAGCCAGTGCATAATCCCACAAGAGCGAAAATTCTTTGCTGTAATTCTGAATCACATCATCGAACACTTCTTTCTTAGCTCTTCTGACCATTATATTTTTACTCCTACCCCATATTTTTTCCTGACATCTTTCACAATTTTCTCTGTCTGGATAAAAGGATCATCTCTGATTTCATCCTCGTACAACTCTTTCAACAACTTCTTACTGAGTCTTGGGGTCACAAAAGCCTTCCCACAGTCATGGTTGCTATTAAATGTCCTACATTAAAATGACTGCAAATGCTTATCAAAGGTCCCATATATCCTCCAAGGACAGTTGACAGCCTTACACTTCCCGGTTACCCACATTCTATCATTTTTTGCCCAAACAATTGCTTTCTTAGCATGAAGTGCCATAAGAGATACCGCATGCTTGAATTCTTCTGCTGAGGTGAACAACATGCCCTTCTCAATATAAGGCCTCTCGGCAGTACCATCATATACAGGGTATTTTCCTGCCCTCCTAGTAGCATCATCAAACTTCTCATCATCGTCATTAACAACTTCACCAAAAACTTCTTCATTGTAATACCAATCTTCATCAAAAGCACCATCCCTATTTTCTAGCCTCTCTTGATTATCTTGACCATTTCCTTCATCACCAGTGCTTGCCCTTTTCATTGAATTAAATAAACTTTTAAGTTCCCTCAAAATCTTCTGCCTGGAATCTACAAACTCATCATCATCACTATCTTCACCTAAACCACCTTGTGTGTAATATGCAGGATCAACACCCACTCAGACATCAACATAACCAGCTTCATCCTCAACTATTGAAGGTCCAGTCTTATCCCCAACATTTGAAGTCCCAGCAGCAGCTTCACCCACATATTCTTCTCTTTCAACCTCAACATGATTTTCAACTCTTCTTCATTGTGCACAACCTCTCCAATATTTGCAGCTTGCTCATTCACTTCTTGATCAACCACTGGCTCTTCAATATCTGCAGCTTCATCATTTTCTTCAACATGATCAATAGGTTCTTCTTGAACCCCCCCCCCCCTTCTGGCCATTCATCATTCCCTTCACCATTCCCTTCATTACCATTGTTTTCAGGTGGTGGTAAGGCAAGATAAATTCCAGGGCTCTCTTGAACACTATGCTCAATGAAAAGTTCAATGAAGTTTCTTACAAGTGCATGACTTATCATATCCATTGCAGATTCATCACTAAAAACCCTCGTAAGACCTTGTTCAAGCCTAAAACCAGGTCTGAGATAATAAATATTCTTGACATTTTGATATCCATTATCTTCAAATACCCCAACTATCTCAAAATAGCTCAATTTGTCAGCATCTATTCGAATATCATCAACTATTCCATCAACATACCTCAAACGAGGCCCCTGCCATTCAAACCTCCCTTGATAATGCACTCTGACAGTGCATAGAGTGAAAGCCATACCCAATCCTAGAAATATCAAAAAAATAACTCAAATTAAAACAGCGCAAAAACCCACATCATGTAACTGCCTTATATTCATTTCATTTGAACAGATAGAAAGAAAAGAAAATAAAAGAATTGAAAGCTAAGAATCAACTTGTCATTTATATTCATTTCATATCTTTATATATTGGCTTTCTGAATTGTCTAAGAATCAACACCGAGCTTTGGCTTTAATTATTGGTGAAGGGAGTAAAAAATAGACCAAAAATGTAAAATATTAAAAATATTTTACTATACATGCATTTTACACATTTAAGTATTGAATTAACCTGATTTATATCATGAATAATGATCACTAGTTATGAAATTTGACTAATCTGTTCAAAAGTGTTCATGATGAATCAATTGAAAAGTAAAATTCAATTTCATCAAATTCTCCAGGTGAAAAACTTGTGTATATATGCATATATATTTGAACAAAAATGTTCACACATTTTGACACGTTTGAATCCATCAGTATTAGATATATATATATATATATATATATATAAATTTATATTATATACTCATTATTATTCATTGCCAAAACGGAAAAAAGCAACAGTATATCAACATCACCAAAACTTGATGAAAATTTGGATAATATGTAAATAAGTTAACCAGGAAAAGCACGTAGAAAAGAAAAAAGCAAGAAACTCAAAATTGGGTTGCTAATAATTAATTGCAACAAAAAGAATTCAAGAAGGAACAGAGAAGCTTTCGATTTATTCAAATGGAGAAACTTTTAACCCAAATAACACAGAAGGTTTCATTTAATTAAATACAACGAAGAATTAAAGCTAATCGAACTAAATAAAAAAGAAACTCACCTCAATTTCTGCAGAATTGGAACCCTAACTCACGAATCCCCTTTCTCTCTCTTCTTCGCGAACCAGACCAGAAAACGCACAAATCCACCGTCAATTTTGCTCGAAATAAACTTTGTAAGAGAATTTACGATAAGAAAAGCCTAAAAACTAGGGTTTATAGCAGATTTAGAGGAGTTTTCGAAGAAATTTTGAAGAACCCTAGCACTGAACTTTGGGGTTTTTTCTTCTTTCGAACGATGGGTTTTTTGGAAACTGATTTTTTTTCCATTATTTATATGACAACCTATTTTTCTTTTTTATTTAAAATATTTATTTTTTCATTTTTACCACCTGGCTAAAAAATATAACACGTGTCTTTTTTTAGCACTATAGCGCTTTAACGGCGCGTGCATCTCACATCATGGGCTCCGTCTAAATATATCCTGATTTGGTCGTTTCATGTAACGTTATATCCTGAATTGGCGTTTCTGGAACGTTATATCCCAAATTGATTGTTTAGGCAAATGTTATATCCTGAATTGGTTATTTAGCCTTTCCTTATTCCTCTTTTTTTTGTTCAAAAATAAAGGCTTGGATACAGCTGATTACATTAACCATTGAGAAGCCCCACCAAATCCGTTGGGGGGAAGTACATCCAGTCATAAGGACAAGCTCTTAATCTAGTTTTTTTTTCCACCCAGTCAGCAGCAGTATTAGATGATCTATGAACATAAGCAAAAGACAAATGGGATAAATTGCAAGCAATCCTCTTGATGCTTTCTTCAACCGCTCGACAATCCCACCGAGGCTTAAGACCATGGTTGTTGAGTCTGTTGATAAGAGCTTTATTATCAGATTCCACAATGACATTATGCCAACCTCGATAAAGAGCTAAGTTGCAAGCCATCCTAACCGCAAGTGCCTCTGCCACATCCACAAATTCTGCCAAAACAACGCAAGAGCTCCCATCAATAACTGTACCATGTTGGTCGCGGCCCACCGCTGCAATACCCGCCTCCCCACTAGCAAGGTCGAAAGCTGCATCACAATTGATTTTAATAAAATTACTTTGGGGAGGCTGCCATGGAGGGTGAGCTACTGTTGTCGTGCTATGATTGTGTGCCACATTTGTTGTTCCTGTGAATTCGAGAAACTCCTGCAAGGCCATGTTCCAAACTCGTATCGGGTCCCGGTTCTGTCCTTCAAAAAAAAAACATTTCTAGCTTTCCATAGGTGCCAACAAAGGTAACTGATCAGAGTCATAGTGTTGAGAGAGCCTGCATTCTCGAGGGTATTTTCCACCTCACCCTAATTGTAAAAAAACTGGAAAACCCTTCTCTTCTCGGTGAGTAACTGAAAGGTGAAACTCTCCATGTAGCCTGAGCAAAAGGGCAAAAGAAAAGGACATGCTCGATGGATTCGATATCTTCCCCACACCGCTGGCAGCAAGGATCTCTACCATGATGTCTTCTCACTAGATTTTCCCCAGTCGGGTTGATGTTCCTACAGGCTTTCCAAATCAACGTTTTAACTTTCGGAGCCACATTCAACCCCCAAATCATCCTCCACACTTTACAATTATGAGAGTGCAATGAAGTAGAGCCTCCTCGATCATCATGCTCATATTCAGAATTATGGAAGAGTCTATAACCAGACTTAACACTATAAATGCCATCACAAGAAAAATGCCAAACTAAACTATCTCGAAAATTGTGAGGACCAATAGGGATTTTCTTAATAGTTTTTGCCTCTTCCCTTGTGAAGAACTCACTTAAAATTTCAGTTTTCCAAGTTCTATGTTGCTGATCAATAAGGTCTCTAACCAAATGAGGGGCATTCTCCAAAGGTTGTTGAGATGAAATTTTAAAAGAAGGAAGACCGGGAACCCATCTATCCTGCCAAATGAGCACTTCCTCCCCATTGCCAATATTCCACCTTTTACTTTTTCTAAGTAGCTCAATGCCTTCATAGAGGCTCTTCCATGCCCATGAGCCTTTCTTGCCTCAGTTAGCATTCAAAAAGGAACAATGGGGGAAGTATTTCCCCTTGAGAATTTTGAAACAAAGGCCATCAGGATTAGAAAGAAGCCTCCAGGCTTGTTTGGCCAAAAGAGCAAAATTAAAGCTATTAAAGTCACGAAAACCCATACCTCCTTCACTTTTGTGAGTCGAGAGAGAAGACCAGTTTAACCAGTGAATGCGATGGTCAGTGTCCACACTTCCCGTCCACCAGAATTTGTTTAAGAGGCCATTAATGTCCCTGCAAAAAGATTGGGAGAGGAGGAAGCATTGCATAACATAAACTGGGATCGCCGCAGCAACCGCCTTAAGTAACACTTCTCTTCCAGCTTGAGAAAGTAGTTTACACTTCCATCCTTGGGTTTTAGACTGGATTTTATCAAGGATAAAACGGAGTGCCGCCCTCTTGCCTCGTCCCCAAATAGTTGGTAGCCCCAAATACTTACTATCCTGAGCCATCCTTCATCCCCAACTTGTCCTTAATGTTTCGCCTACAATTCTCAGAGACATTTGAAGAAAAATAAACTGCTGACTTTGAGAAATTAACCATTTGGCCCGTGGCTAATTTAAATTTCTCCAAGATATCAAGAATGGCATCACAATTTTGTTGGTCAGTAGCCCAGAATAAGAGACAGTCATCTGCGAACAAAAGATGAGAGAGAATGGGACATCTTTTGCTAATACGATACCCATTCCATCTACTTGTAGCCACAGCCTTGTTGATGAGGCAAGAGAGAACTTCAGCAATACAGATAAACAGGTACGGAGAAAGCGGATCGCCTTGACGCAACCCTCGTTCTGGCATAAAGGCTTCCCCTATTTCCCCATTGACAACAATAGAGAATTGCACCGTTGAGACACACTCTATAACTCTTGATACCCAAAAAAAAACAGAAACCCATCTTGAGTAACAACTTCTCCAAAAAAAAGGCCATTCAACACGATCATATGCATTGCTTAGATCAAGTTTGATGGCCATAAAACCCCGTTTACTAGAAAACTTATTTTTGAGGGCATGGAATGCTTCATGGGCAACGATGATGTTATCTTGAATTTGAAGTCCCGGAACAAAGGCTGACTGCGAAGGGGAGATGATTAGAGCAAGTATATTTTTCACTCTGTTGGCAAGGATTTTTTAGATGATCTTGTAAATAAAATTACAAAGTCCTATTGGTCTGAAGTACGAAAGCGTCTCTGGATGATTCTGCTTTGGGAAAAGAACAATATTTGTTCTGTTAATTTCTCGCAACAAATGACCACTCTCAAAGAAGCTTTGTACTGCTTCAAACACCTGAGTTTTGACTTGTTCCTAACACTGATGGTAAAAAATTCCGGAGAAACCGTCGGGACCTGGAGCTTTGTAAGCTCCTAACGAGAACACAGCCTCCTCAATCTCTTTGCAATCAACCGGGCTTTTGAGGGCCTCATTCATTTCATGAGTCACAACGGAATCCACAGACTTCAAAACTTCATCAACATTCGACAATCATTTTGTGATGCATTGTGTAATATGCTCCTACAAATGCTATCAATTAATTCAATTTTCCTACAACAACTATACATGCTCCTCGAATACACATTTAGGAGCATGTATATATTTGTAGGAGCATATTATTTGTTATCAATTAATAGCATTTGTAGGAGCATATTATTTGTAATGCACTTTTAGAATGAAAGAGAGGTCATGTGTTTTGTTTTATATATGCGAATTATTTGTTTCGATGTATGAGTTTCTCCTAACTGATTAACTTACAACCAATGCAATATCTTCTTACCAACCGACTTAAACAACTACAAAAAATATAACTATAATAAGAAGATGACTGCAGCGCAAGCGCAGGCCGCCTGCTTGTATTGAATTAATCTTAATACTGCACCTCCAAAATAATATAAGCCCGTTGATTATAAAATTACTTAATAATATAATTAAATAATAAGAGAAAGATTTAATATTAATACGAGAGGGGTACCCCGCGCTTGCGCTACGGGGAATTTTTAATGTGGGTATACTTGTTTATACCTATTATTTATTTTGCAAATGTATACTTATTCCCACACCCAGTAATGTAATATATATCATCCATAATATAACCTTCAAAAATAAATCCTTTAAAAAATACATTCTTAAATATCCTTCAAAAATAAATCATAAGGATGCAAGTGGGTAGTAGTTAATAGGGTACCCAGCACTACCTGACCCGATTAAGCAGGGTTAGGGTATTGTATAATCGGGTTAGGATAGGATACGGGTAGTAGTTTTAGTACTCGTGACAGGTTCAGGTAGGGTTCGAGTAGTGACCTTAAGGTACCCACTAGACCTGCTCAAGGGCCCGGGTAGCCGCCCAAACCCAAAGGGCCGCCCGAAAAATGGGAGGGTTTTGGCAAAAATTTTAAGACCCGATGTTCGAGCCTTGGACAAAAAAAAATTTAAAAATAAATAAATAAAAGGAGACCCGTTTACAAAACGGGTCGGGCCTTGGTTTTCTGTCAAAAAGCCCGAGCCCAGCCCGTCCCCCGTTTACATAATAATATATATATATATATATATATTAATTATATAATACATATCCTTTATTATTTCTAAATATATATAATATTTATAACATCACAATATCTATTATACTATATAAAATATATTTAGAAAAAATATGGCTAGAAAAAATATAACATGATGATTTTGTTTTAAAAAAGTTTAATATGTAATTAAAATATTTATTATTATTTAAGAAAAAAATATTTTAAAAAAAACGGGTGGATTTGTGTAGGTCTTGGATATAAAAGTATAAATATGGGTGGGTTTTGGTCAAATGACCAAGCCCGAATGTCGGACCGGGCCGGGTCGGACTTGGCATGCAAGATGTCTATTATTAACTACCCGAACACGACCCGACCCTGCCCATAAGCAGGCCTCGTACCCACTACCCGAATCTGGTAATTTATTAATTATTTGAATATTATATTTTTATTTATATATTACATTTTTACTTAAAATCTACTCATAATCAATCAATTTAAAATTTGTTATTATCATATGAGACAATTTTTATAGCTTTTTTTCTTTTTGCTATGTAAATGTGAACGCGTTTTCTGTGGGTTTAAATATAATGAATATGATTTATGAAGTTATAGAGGGATGGAATACGAATCTATTTCAGTGTAACCGCATGTGAGAAATGACTAAAATGGGACGATAAGGTCATCCCATGTTAAAAGTTAGAAAAAGCATTTAGTAATTTCACCTGGTTATAAAAATAATATGTATGATATATTATATATATATAATATATATATATATATATATGAAGAAATTAATAACGGAAGAATCTTTCTCAAGGTTGTGGGGTATATGTAAAGAGGGTTCTTGGTCTCCAAGCCAGAGAAAGTTGCTTCTCTTATAGGCTATATTAGCTGCTAATTTGTTCAATAAGCCATTGAACTAATATTTTTGTCTAATAAGTAGTCAATTTACTTTTGTTAAAAATCTTGTCATGTTGGAAATAATTACTTTTACTTGCTTATACTTTCTACAGAAGATAATTAATTAATTACTACTAATTAATTTGTAATCCAACAGTTAATATATTATATATTATTAGATTCCATATAATCTTTTTTGCAGTATAGCATATATAATCTTTAAATTTACTACAAGAGTAATTAAATAATAATCTTTAAATTTACTACAAGAGTATTAATTAATTAACTCAATAATGGTAATACAAATCATGGTCCTAATATAAAAAAAAAAAAAAAAAGAGGTCTAAGTCAAATTAAAAGTTATACGAAGAATATATATACTACTGTTCAAATGTTCTAGAAATCTGATATAAACTTGTATCAAAATAAAAATCTGATATATAAACATATAGATTTACACAAGACAAAGATTGATGTTTGTTTCCTCGGAAACATCTAAGAAATTTCCCATCATAAACTACGAAAATTAACCCCCATCGAGAGAATGGTGGTCTTTTCCAGCCGTTGGAACAAATGCTACAGCATCTAGAGTAGGAATATATAGACTACATATATTGGATTTGCAGTGGAAACTTATTAAAAGTTTATGTGTGAAAATGTTATCCATATCTACTCTACCTAGAGTTGGTAATTATTTCATGCCATCAAAATCTTTGTCAAATTAATAGTAAATAATGTAAGGGATTAGGTTGTTGAATAATATTTTCTAGTCAGTGTTTATACATATGTAACAATTTCCCATCTTTTTTCTTTTGAAGACTCATTTGCAATGATATTATATATCGAATGTATTTTTTTTATACGATAAATTATTTTTTTTATACGATAAAATTATTATAACCTACTCTATAAATTAAGGTGATGAATTTCAGATATAAACATCCAATATTTAATGTTCCTACAGTCCAAGCCTCACTTTTTTTTCTTTT
>AWWV01009698.1:0-46588 GCA_001974805.1 Corchorus capsularis | reverse complement strand
TTGCTGTTCCTCGCTTTTACACCCAGGTTTTCTTCACCTTTCTTCTGAAGCTACTTCAAAATTCTTTAATGTTTCTTCTTAGGTTCTTGTAGTTATTGTTTTTACTTGATTTTATCTAATTGATTGTTGGACATATATACCTTACCCTCATAGTCATTCAATTTCAGGTGCTGCACCTAATGAATAAAATGAATATTCCAGCTCCATTCCGTATGGCTTTGCCAACGCCGCCTCTACCGCCTCCAATACCTGCACCACAGCCACCACCCCCACCCCCACCACCTGCTTCCTTACCTGCAAAGCCTAATTTGGTAGATGCATCTTCTAGTGAATCAGAAATGGAGTCTTCAGATGAGGTAACATATTGCTGCTAACCTTCTGAAATTCAGTAATTAGATTAAATCAACTGAAATATATGTCCCTTGAAAGAAGCACTATGGTCAAATTGAATTGAAACCAATATGTGATTACGGTAGTTCATTGTTTTTTGCCTAACTTGTTTGTAGGAGGTAAATGAAAAAGGTGTGGCAAAACCTGCACGGAAGCATGCCAAGCGAGAAGCTATTTTAGGCCCTGCAATTGATAAAAGCGTGGCTCATGAGGCTGTTGGAGTGAAACCTGCCACCTTGATCCCAAAAGAAATCCCATTGATAAAAAAGAAGAACCCTCTATTACAGGTCACATTATAATCCAAGGGACGTGTTTTCAGAAGAACTTTACTCTGTCTAAAGTTTAACAGTCTTCTTGGTGCTTCGCAGATCAATATTGCCCCCAAACAGATTCCTAATGAACAGAAAGATGATGATGATGATCACGACTTGAAACAGATTTCAGAGGAACCTAATGAGGAGGATTCAGATGCTAAACGATTTGCTACTGCAGATGAGTTGGAAAAAGGAAAGTTGCCTCCAGAAGAAATCTTATCACTTCCAATGTTTAAGGTATCAGATCTTATTCTGTAGATGCTTTTTGATATTAGATCATCAAATATGCAATTGCCCTAGGTTCCATGTACTTATCTGTGAAGTATGAAATATTTTCTTTTTCCTGACTGCTTGGAACCACATTAATTTAATTCTTTTACATGATTTTGGGGGTCATATACCAATTCATGATGGAAATTAGCATGAATGAGATGTATCTTATACAAATGAATTGTTATTCTTTGGATCATGCAGAATTATACAGCTGGGAATCCTGCTTCTGTGTTGTATATAAAGAACTTGGCAAAGGATGTTCTTCCTGAAGATTTCTATTTCATCTTTGGTGAGACTAAATGCTTTCATGCATGCTTTACTATACAGGAACTGGTCTTTTTTCAAAATGCTTCTTTACTTTGTTCCTTGTTCCTGTGAGAAATAAAGATTTTGGCTGATTAAGTCTTGCTGGATGTAGGATCATTATTTGGAAGCATTGATGCAGCTAAATCCAGTCTTAATGTGAAGCTAATGCAGGTATGTTCTGGATTGAGCTCTCTGTAGCTTTCCTTACATGCTGGCTTATTTAAGTTTTATCTCCAACTTCATTGCTGAAATCATTTTGGAAAATATTGACACTTGATTCTTGACTCTAAAACCTCTGAATGTTCTTCTAATAAAAGTTGAATTATCGAAATTTGAACATCTGAAGAATATATTTTTCTAATTATGAAAAACAGCTGAGTCTGTGTTCAGAATATTTAACTTGCATGCACAGATCAAAATCCTGCAGTTACCTAGTTATGAACTGAAATTAATCTTTTGATTGCAGGAGGGAAGGATGAGGGGCCAGGCTTTTGTGACATTTCCATCAGTTGAACTTGCCCATCGTGCTTTGGTATGCTCTTTCCTGGTTTCTTCTTTCTGGCTTAAGTTCTTCTTTATCTTGTAAAAGTTGCCTCATGACATACTCTTGACTCTTGTCTCTAAAGATTGTTTGAATCTACCAAGAAATGCGTTTTAGTATCAGTTTTTCTACTTAGCCAAACCAGCTAGAAATAACTTTGTTACTTGGTACTAACAATAATAAACGAGTAAGCTCTCTTCCTGAGTTATTATCATGTCAACATTATGATTCTTTTTACCAAAATTGGCAAACCGGTTCACTTCCCTTGTAATCTTTTCCTTTGTGGCAAAGCAAGCAAGGTTAAACAACATTTAGCTCTCATATATATGAAGGAAAAAAACTTTTGCTAGTACCATTAGCAAGGTCTATCTATTCTTTGCATTATCTCACCTCAAAAAGTGATAATGAATTTCTGAGTCAATTGTATCCTTTTCTGGCAGAACCTAGTAAATGGGTATGTGTTCAAAGGCAAACCAATAATCATCCAGTTTGGTCGGAATCCTGCCGCTGCAAAGACAACCTAAATTTTTATGTAGCAACAGGAAGAGCTCCTTAATTCACCAAATGTAAGGAATGTGCTCCTTACATTGGTGATGAATGCCTTCAGTGTTCCTAAGCAAGGTGGTCAACCTCCATAATTTTGAATTCCGAAGGTTGCAATGGGCGAAGATCGTGATTTGGAAATGATTATTTTGCTTGCATTTTGATAGGAATAACTGTCTCGGGCCACTCCAGATCACGATGTATATCTTTAGATGTGACTAGAGACGAGCAGAACAGTGTCATTGTGCAGAGCCTCAGTGTAAGCTATAGTCCATCACAAGTGCTAATGTTGCTGTATTGCATTTCCAATACAATAATCATCATCCTAGCTCCATCATAATACTGGGCACAAGCTTGCTAGTGATTGATCAAGTAGAGCAGCTACGGCACTAAGGAGTTTACCTTTTAGGCTTGTTGCCCCCAATTGCTTTGATTTATGAAGTCTCAAGGCTCAATCATAGTTGTTCCCCTTGATATATAGTATAGATTAGTACTAACTATATCAGGTTTCTACGATTTAATGCATCTTTTTGTTCCTTTTTTTTTTTTTTTTCTTGCACAGATTTGTTAATCCCATTTGTAAAACAATGTACTATTTGCATTTTGGAAGAAATGACAAGATACGAAAGAAAAGGCTTATAACTTACGTTTTCTAATTTGTGGTAAATGAAAAAACAAAAGCTTACATTTGACTCTCGACTCTTGAGGCCTTGAACGTGTAAGGGCATATGCCATATATCATTTCTAGTTTTTCATAAAGTTCACTCATTCTTCCAATAAAAATCAACTCTAAAGAACTCAATTAACATTTCCAGAGTTTTACTGAATCCAAAACAAAAAAAAAAAACATTTCCAGAGTTTTAGGAATTTTGATGTCTTACGAAGAGAAATGTTTTAAAAGAGGTTCTACATTTTAACCGTTCTGTACAAAAGAACTCGATATAAGGATATCATGCGGCAAGAATTTTTCTCAAGTTACATGGTTCTGTCTCCAAACCATGTTGAAGTTAACAAAACCATCGCTTCCCTCCAAAATCAAATTTTCTGAACGGTTCCTTACTTCTTTTCCTTCTTTCTCCCAAACTGAAACCCATCCTTCCCTTTCACCTCAACAAAAATACTTCATTTTCTCTCTCTTAAACAAAAACCCAGAAAACCAAAGAATCCCAAAACAAGTCCACTCTCGCTTGCTTATAACAGCCTCACTTTCCCAACCTCGAAGACTCTTCAATGCTTTACTTAGGTGCTATTCTTATAGTGAAAATCCCAAAGATGCCATCTTTCTTTACCAATATGTCCAAAGTTTCTACCTTCACTTACAATTTGATAGCTTTACATATGCTTTCCTTATCAATGCTTGTGCTAATTTAAACGACTTAGTTTTAGGCCAACAGTTTCATGGGGTTGGAATTAAAATGGGTTTTGAGTCTCATCTCTATGTGCAGACTGGGTTGGTTAAGATGTATGTGGAAACTGGGGGTTTGGTTCAGTGTAAAAATGTGTTTGATGAAATGCCTGAGAAGAATTCTGTTACTTGGAATGTAATTATAACTGGCTTGGCTAAGCAGGGGGAGATTGAGCTTGCTCGTGTTTTGTTTGACAAGATGCCAGATAGGAATATTGTTACGTGGAGTGGGATGATTGATGGGTACACGAGGATGAACCGTTATAGGGAGGCTTTAGGTTTGTTTCGAAGAATGGTTGCAGATGATGGGGTTGAACCTAGTGAAGTAACGGTCTTGTCTATTTTGCCTGCTGTTTGGAATATTGGAGATGCCAGGATTTGTTGGTTGATTCATGGTTATGCGGAGAAGAGAGGTTTTCTAGTGTCTGATGTTCGTCTAATGAACTCGCTTATAGATACATATGCAAAATGTGGGTGCATAGAGAGTGCATCAAGGATTTTTGAAGACATTTCTGCTGATCAGAAAAATTTAGTTTCCTGGACATCCCTGATCTCAAGTTTTGCAATGCATGGGATGGGGAAAGAAGCTGTTGCGAGTTTTCAAAGGATGGAGCAAGAAGGTTGGAAGCCAAATAGGGTCACTTTCTTAAGTGTTTTAAATGCTTGTAGTCATGGAGGTCTGGTTGAGCAAGGGCTCAGGTTTTTTGAAAAGATGGTTAATGACTGTAAAATCTTGCCTGACATCAAGCACTATGGGTGTTTGGTAGACATGTTAGGGAGGACAGGGAGGTTAGAAGAAGCAGAAAAGATTGCTTTAGAGATTCCTTGTGAGATAGCAAATGAAGTGGTTTGGAGAATATTGCTGGGTTCCTGTAGCTTTTATGGTAATGTCGAGGTGGGTGAGAGGGTGACAAAAAAGATAATGGAGATTGAGAGGGGATATGCAGGTGACTATGTTCTTATGTCGAATATCCTCACTGGTGCTGGAAGGTTTGGAGATGCTGAGGGCTTGCGGAGATTGATGGACAACAGAAATGCCATCAAAGTTCCTGGCTGTAGTTCGTTCTGACATCTCAGTGGCTACAAAGATGCATGTAGGATCTATAGATGATATAGACAGATTAGGGATTAGCTATTGCTGCAGAGACACCAAAGAAACTGCCGGATGTGCATGTTACTCAAACCATTGAAATGTAATGACACAAAAGCTTCTAGAGTTGGATTTTGAAAACTCCCAATGTTCTAGTCTCTGGAGCTACTTTCTGTCCTTGCGTAAGTGCTTTAATTGATAACTTCTCCCTTCTTTTATGAATTGCTTTTTTATTGTTTTTCTCATAGATAGTATAGTGAACTTTTCATTGGCATTCTCCTTGCAATCCCATGATCTGAAGTCAGCATTTAGTGTTCATTCTTATTCTTAAACTTATTGATAATTAAATGTTTTAATGCATAGTGGGTGCAAATAAAGAAATGAAGAGAGACAGATATATTCTTCTTTTTTTGTTTTTGGTATATTTAAAAGTTAATCTTGTTCGAGACGGATATTTCCTTTCACGTGAGGTATCTGATAACTTAAAAAAACTTGCCTACACGTTACAGTGGATAAAAATCATGATAATCATGGTTCTAATTTTTTGTAATGATTTGGAAAACATCTTATTGCTGATACAAATCAAAACATGGTAGTAAGATATATAGATCTGCAACAACAAAAAGTTTAACTTGTTAGTTGAGTTCAGCCTCCTATATCATGTTATAAGTGTGAATCCAGTGTCACCATGGAGCCTGGAAACGCTGTATCAATTGATTCCTTGAGGAAATCTTGGTCCAGAAGGATCTTGAATATTTCATTCTTGGATGTCTGCTAGTTAAACAGATGGTTTAAGTGTCTATAAAGAAGATCTGGAAGGGAAATCATATGTTTACACCTTCAGAGGCAGTCAATTTAATTGTTATAACCTAGAAATATTAGAATTCTTAGTTTGCAACTGATGACCAACTCTTTACTACCTAGAAAGACTTATAAGATGTTCTTTTGTCAACCTGTGAAAATGCTATCCTTGCTATTAGATTAACATACTTGCCATCTAATGCCAAATCCCCAAAATGACAGCGATGCCAAAGAGCAATGCAAGTGCAACATCTCCCCCTGGGAGGATAGACAACCTGCCAAATTGAAGATATTATCAGGAAATGTGGAAAAACCAGTAGATAGAATAATCTATATTATGTCAGGCATATATATACACTAGATTATTGTATTTGCAATGTATGTAATACCTGAGCTTTTTCCTTGATTGCTGTATGTATGCCATTGCAGGAGGAAGGATGCCAAATAGGAAGCAGTTTGCATAAACCCCAGCAAAATCAAGGGCTCTTGAAAAAGTTGAGGGGAAGTAGGAAGCTATTAGAACTGGAGCACTAAGCACCAGTGGCATTACAAGCATTTCAAATGACTTAAGATCAGTCATTCTTGAAAATAGTTTATCTTTTGAGGAAGCTATGTCATTTGAGCCGAATGAAACTTTACCGAACTTTCCACGATCTTGCTGACCTGAATAGATCACAAATCCAACTCGTCCAGAGCCATCAGTGGTAGAGACCAGCTGAGGCTCATACAGCTTTTGCTTTTCTAAACTTGTTTTCCCTAAAATCAATTCCAAGGTATCAAGAAGTTGCTTTGGAAAGCTTACAGCATATCCTATGAGGCTAGTTGCCAAAGCAGATAAGGCAAATCCTTGAACTGCAGATAAAGCAGAAGGATTCACAGAAAGAAGGAGAGAT
Source organism: Corchorus capsularis (assembly GCA_001974805.1). NCBI lineage: Eukaryota > Viridiplantae > Streptophyta > Magnoliopsida > Malvales > Malvaceae > Corchorus > Corchorus capsularis. Next base: position 40,032 of record AWWV01009698.1, on the reverse strand, counting down.
ATTGGGTCTTTGGGTGAGACAACTGATGTAGTTCCAGCGAGTCCTAAAACAATCAAATTCCATGATAGAACCATTATCAATGGAACAGCCCCTCCAATCAGTACCGCTTTTCGAGCATGGGACACAGAATTTCCAGCAATCTTGCAAATAAAAGGAGTGATAACATGGAACCCCAATGTGAGTACAGTAACGGGAATTGCAGGCAAAATTGATGACAGACTCCATGAGGCATGAGTGAAGGAGCCTAATACATTTGCTCTGGCCACAGATAAACCAATTGCCACTAGTGCAGTTATGGAGAAGAGCATGAGAAAGCATAAAAGCCTGTTGGATGCATCAATGGCCTTAAATGGAAAGAACATGATAACAGTCCCAACAGCAAGAGGAAACAAAGCATGAGCCAATACCAAATTCATCTGGGGAAACCATTGACACACTATTGAACCAATGCCTGAAACACAAGCCACTAACAAAGAAAAACTCAGGGAGGCATAAATGACCGCAACAAAAGCACCAAAATGATTTCCTAATGCCTTTGTTGCAAGGCCAGTAAAGCTCACCTCTGCAAGTCCATCTTCTTCCATTGCTGCAAAACTAAGCTCTGCAACAAGAATGATGGAGGAAATGACATAGACCCAGGAAAGAAGAATGGCAATGGTGGATGGAAGTGGACCTGATTTTATTGTAGCAGCTGGCAAACCCAGCATTCCAGGCCCTACTGCAGTACCAATGATCAAACTAACAGCACCCCAGAAACTCTTCTCCTTGCCTTGTCCTTGGGATTCTTGTATTATCTCATTCTTCAGAATCCTCACTGTTTCATCAATATTTTCCTCATTATCATGGGAGACAGCAGGAGGTACCAAACTCTGGGGCCTACATTTTGCAGTAAAAAGGAGAGGATGGTGATTCTTGGAAGGTAATGTAGAGAAGGAATGTTGGTTTCTTTTGAACAATTTAATAGGCTTAATGTTTAAACTTGCTGTTGAGGGAATTGATAGACTGTGGAGCTGGGTGTTGATGAAATGAAGATTGAATCTTGACTTTAACAATGAGTTTGGAATGGATGGGTGGTGAGGAAGTAGCATAGTGGCAAGAAAATTTTGTGAGCAATAGAATCTTTGTTATAGGATTCTTTGTGTAGTTTCTATTCCTTTTTGCAGGATTGGAATCTTTGGATGGTGGCTACTGGCTGGTAGGGTAGGAAAAGAGTTTTATGGGAAAATCTTTGCTTCTTTGCTGGTCAGAGCAGTCACCAGTCAGAGTGGAACTGGAACCAATGACCTTAGACCTTTTGGGGGGCCAAGGGCCCATAATGGGACCTTTTGGCCTAAATCCAAAAAGTAAAGGGTGAATGATGGAAGCCCAATCTGTTTTTCATGATTTATCCGAAAAGTAATGGATAAGAGCAAAACGGACCATTTAGCTCTTGTTTAATTGCCACACTATTAAAATTAACAAGCACTTCTTAGTTCTTTTATAAACCCATGCTTTGCCTTCCCTAGTCTTTTTTTTTCTTTGATATAGGTAAAGCAATTTTCTTTTATTCCATAAATTTCACTTCTTTTATTTTTATATTTGAACGTTTAAGGCTTTTTCTTTCCTCTTGAGAAAATGTTTTATTATTATCAGATTATTCTTTATGTGTTCAAACATTTAATGAAAAATCTCCAAACAATTATTATAGAATATTAATTTAACACAACAAAATACAAATAACATCAATATATAATATATATTCAACTAATTAATCCACATATATCTATATTAGTAGGAGTAAAAATAATCTTACAAATATAAAATGCTCGATGACTTTGGAGTTCTCTTTTCAAACTCGAACTTCTTTTGTCAAATCATGGAAACTTTGAATCCATGATTTACGTCCAAATTGCAACAAAACCCTCCAAAAAAAGCCAGCAATGTTGAATATTCATACAAATCGCGTAGCTCTATGTTTAAGATATACTACACTATTACTACGCACGAACTTTCTTCTTTCAAACTTCAAGAAATGAAAATGATTCTTATCTAAAAAATTTTCTTCTTTAAAAAAAAAGAAAATAATAAATAAATAAATTTTCACTGTTTTTTTTTTCAATAAATTAAAATTGTTTGAATTTTGACTTTTGAGCATGATAAATTTCGGTATTAGACATTACATTAGTATCTTTTTTTTTTTTTGAAAGAATTACATTAGTATCTTTTTGGTTACTTTAAAAAATTGGAAAGAAAATATATATACTGATATTTCATTATTCATATGTTATTGTGCAAAATTTATATGCTTTCAGCTTTCTTTCCTTTCTAGCTTCAAATTACCTAACTTTATTACAACACAAGTTTTAAATGATACCACATAATAGAGTAAGAAACAATTTTCTCACGTTTATTCCCAACAAACACACACGTTTATTTTATTTCACACTTTTCGTTTACAAAATTGAAAATTTTTGTTTTCATATTGAAAATTTCAAATTCTAATAGTTAAAAAGTTTGAATTATCATTTTTCACAACATGTACCCAACCTAATCATAAAATATAATACATGTCAATTCTTTTGACAATACATATTTTTTTATTTATTTATAAGATTTAGAGTTGAAATTAAAATTATAATTGGAAGCCAACTAAACCAGCATGGATTACTAAATAAAACTCCAACTCCTTAGTTAATATTAAACAAATTATACTACTAAATATATAAAAAATTAATATTACCAAATGAAATATGATGATTGATGCCAGTATATGCCACAACAAAGGTAAAAGTACAAAATTGGTCCCTCGAGTGGACCGAACATAGTAAATTGGTCCCTCAAGTGAAAAAATATGTAATTTAGTCCCTTAAGTGGAGTTAACTGAGCAATCAAGTCCTTTTCGTTAGTATCCGTCTATTGCTCCGTTAATTCGTCCGACGTGAAAGTGACACCGTTAAATATGCTGACATGTCATCTGCCACGTCATTTCTTAGGATAAAAAATTTAAGGAAAAAAAAACGAAAAAAATTGAATTTAAAAATTTTAATTTTTGTTTTCCTTCTTTCTTTTTCTTCCAACGCCGCCCGACCCCTACCTTTCTTCTTCCTTTCCCTTCTTCACTCACCAAACTCACTCCGGCAAAGACCCCTTCCGACCCCTTCCGACTCCACCACAGCCGTGCCGCTCGCACGATCCCAGCGTCGCGACCCTTGCCTCGCCCCTAGCTCCACCGCTCGCATGATCCCAGCGTCGCGACCCTTGCCTCGCCCCTAGCTCCGACCAGGCGCACCTTCGACGCCGTCGAGCTCCTTTGCGGAAAACCCAGCACCGGCAAGCTCGGACCAGACGTGACGTCGAGCCTCGAGCCGTCCTTACCAGCCGCACACATTAGCAGCGGTAACTCCCTTTACCGGCGGTAACACTCTCCTCGCTTTGGATATTTAAAATCTTGTCTATTTGATGTTTTATTTGCCTGGGGAAGAATTCTTTGGTGAAAAACAAGGTGCCCTTAATCCACAAGGAAGCAGAAGAGGAAACAGCTGCAAAATACCGTGCTACCGGAACTACTCAGAAGAAGCTCCTGGGTTGCTTTTGAGAATTAAAATTCCTCAAATGAAAAAGTCTGGGGTTAGAAAATTTGGGTCATTTTTCTCATTTGTATATTTCATTTTAAGTGGTCGTCCTTTGTTCATTTTAGATTGTGTTTGTTTGGTTTATATGGTAAAGAAGCATTATTCATTGTTGTGTGTGTCTGTATGTATTTGCGTGTGTATATACTACCATTTGGTGAAAATTACTTATTGAATTTGTAAGAAAACAAGTTTGATGTGATAATGTTGACTCGTGTGTATGCACCAGCACCTTGTTTTTCTTTTTTGCCTGGGGAAAAAAATTGGAGCTTGTTGCTTGGTAATTGGATTCGGTTGTATTAGCGTTTGAATTGAGTTGTTAAAATTTCCAGTCAAAAAGGGTTTTTGGCGACAAGTTCATCTTAGAGTTAGGGTTTCAGTTGGGGTCCTGGGGAGGAGGAAGGAGGAGGAGGAAAAAAATAAAAAGAAAAGAAACTTTTTTGTTTTTTTTTAAATTCTTTTATTCTGAAAAATGACGTGGCAGATGACACGTCAGCATATTTGACGGTGTCACTGTCACGTCGGACGAATTAACGGAGCAATGGACGGACACTAACGAAAAGGACTTAATTGCTCGGTTAACTCCACTTGAGGGACTAAATTACATATTTTTTCACTTGAGGGATCAATTTGCTATGATCGGTCCACTGGAGGGACCAATTTTGTACTTTTACCCGCAACAAATCTAACTTTACCAAACAAACATTTAAGATAAGATTAAATAAAAATTGGCACAAAAATGGAAAATACAGGGTGAAATAAAGTAAAAAAAATAGAAGAAGAAAAACTTGTCCAAGCTGGCCCACATAAGTAATGAGGTGGCAGTGGCAGAGAGAACCTACCTTTTATCCAAAGCAATATCCCTTACTTTTAGCAAAATCTTAGGTTTGACGCCACGTGTCGCAAGCTTCTCTGATCACGTGCATCTCCAGACCACCATAAAAACCGGCCAAGACGTTAAATAAGGAACTCAAGAAATAAACCTTATCCAATACGTTTTCAAATAAATTGATTTTCCCATCAACCGTTAGATTTACATCAAGACAAAGAAAATCAACGGTTGAGATCAATCCTTAGATCTCAAAAATAACCAACTAAACGGCAAAGCCCAACACAGAGAAAGGATAAAGGGAACCACTTTCGGTGTAGAAAGAGAAAAAGCACAAAAGCTCAGCTTTTTCCATTTTCATCTTCAATTTTCTCTGGTATTCTCAATTTAAATAAAAATCTTCAGTGTGAATAAAGCAACAAGAGGGTTCAGTTTTCAATCTGGGTTTTGGATTTTCTTGTGAGAAACAAAGGAGGAAAATTGAAAACAAAATTTTAAAAAATAGCTATGGCTGAAGTTTTAGGGAAAGCAAATCTGTTCACAACTTGTAACTATAGTCACAGGAAGAATCAAGGAGGTGGAGTTTCTCTCCCAAGGAGAAATTCTGGGTTTGGTTTAAGGAGGAGAAATAGTCTTCCTTCTTTGAAACTTAAATCTCAGGCTTTGAGGAGTGATTTTAATGGGAAAAGAGTGGTTTTTTTGGAGAAGAAAAGTTCGAACAAGAAACGCTTTTGTCAAGTACCGGTTAAAGCTCAGGTTGGTTTCATTTCCTTAAATCTATTTTTCATTTTTGTTCAATTTTTAGATCTTTTGTTGTTGTGAAAGTTCTGGGGATTTTTTTTTTAATTCTGTTTTTAGTGAATATTATTTCTTAATTGGTTTTATGATATTTTGATGTTTGAGATTTTGAATTTCTCGATGATTTGCATGTTTTAATCGCTTTAGCTTTCCAGAGTAAGTTCTTAGCTTAGGTTTTACACGCCAAAGATCAAATCTTTAATTAGAAGTTACCTTATTTAGCTTTAAAAATCTTGTTTTTGTTCTTAATCAATTGATAGCAACATATATATCTACTAGAAGTAAGATCATTTAATTATTTCAGGAAATTTTGCCCCTTTTTCTTTTAAAGAAAAAAAATTAGTACTTGTTGTGTTGGGTCTATAATTTGATTAAAAAAATTTAACCTGTAATTTGATCTGTCCCCAAAAATCAATAAAGGGATACTAATTGGCTTTTCTTTTTCTTGGTATTGTTGAATGGAAGCAGATGCAGACCGGCCTTATTGGTAGAACACAAAAGTGGTGGGAGAAGGGGCTCCAACCAAATATGAAGGAGGTGACATCTGCACAAGACCTTGTAGATTCTCTTGTGAATGCCGGGGATAAACTTGTTGTAGTAGATTTTTTCTCCCCTGGATGTGGTGGCTGCAAGGCTCTTCATCCCAAGGTATAATAAGAATAATATAAATCTTACTCTTGTATATATGTGTTTTTCCATAGCTGCGTATCTCCAGAATTTTCTATTGTCTGTATTTGGATTAATTGTGGATTGGAATGTTGGGTTTTTGGCAGATATGCCAATTGGCAGAGAAAAATCCAGAAGTGCAGTTCCTTCAGGTGAATTATGAGGAGCATAAATCCATGTGCTATAGCCTTAATGTCCATGTGCTTCCTTTCTTCCGGTTTTATAGAGGAGCTCAGGGCCGTCTATGTAGCTTTAGCTGCACCAACGCCACGGTTAGTCTTGGATCCCTCTCTTGTGATGTTCATTTAATCATCCATATTTGTAATTAGAATGAAAACAAGCATGTTTTTTCATTTTATGCTTGAAATTTTTATGTATGAGGTATGATGCTTGCCACTTTAAGATGTGGGTTTTCAATTCTTGGGGGGAACTGCATAATTCCCTGTGAATCAATTCAATTTTGGATTAGTTTACATATTTCAAGATGTAAGGACAATGGCCATTTGTTTCACCTGAAAGGAGCACTCTATGATTATTGCGTGGTTCATACTAATTGCTGATTGGCTTTGTAATGTTGTTTTGCTTAGCTGTTTTTGTTGCTTTTGCATAGATTCTGAGATTGTTGACAGATAGATTGCTGATCTTATGCAACTGTATGATGTGTATCTTAATTGGCATATAGCATTATTAGCTAATAATAATGCATGTTGTTTGTTGATTGCTACCACACATGTGCTAATTACTATGATCATTTCCACAGATCAAGAAATTCAGAGATGCATTGGCCAAGCACTCACCCGACTGGTGCAGCCTTGGGCCAACAAAAGGGCTCGAGGAGAAGGAGCTTGTGGCATTGTCTTCTAACAAAGACCTTTCCTTCGACTACACGCCGAAACCAGTTCAACCTGCACCTGTTCCTGCACAAGAAGAAGTTTTGGTGTCAAAAGAAGCTCCATCTGAATCAGAAACAAATCTCCCTCTCCCTACGAGTACGACATCCTTAAATACTAAAGATGCCGAGGAGAAAGCCTTGGTTGGTGCTGGGAGATGACATGGTTAGTTTTGCCAGCCTCATTCTCCTCCCTATTGCCCCTGTACAGTTACTACACTACTCTTTCCATGTTCATCTTTCATGTACTAATATCCATGTTAAGAAAATGGTTCATCTTGTCTCCCCATGGAGTTACCGGCTTTTGGATTTGTTTTTTTTTTTGGATCCTGGCCTGCTTGATTCTCAAGTGTGTTATGAAGAGTTACCAGCTGTGTATATGTTTTAAGGGAAAACCCCTTTTATGAATGTAAAAATCTTATGATTATGATCAATATATATATGGTTATCAATTTTAAAGCCTTCTTCTCTTTTCTTCCCCTTTTTTTGTGTTGTAAGCATAATGTATGAGTATTTGTATTGGATATATGGTAGTACTACTATTTAGAGATAAATTTTTACTGCCTTACCTTTTATTATTTTCTGTTTTTGTTGAATTGGGATCACACAACTTCTCCTATGGATTTTTTATATGGTAGATGTGGATGTGGATGGCATTTAATGAGCGGTGGATCCCAAACTCCACCATTTCCACCAAAAGGAAAAGGGAAAAGATCCTTTATAGACTTCTTATATCCTTTTCCATTTTTTGTAGTGTATGTGTGAAGTTAATGGATACATAATATCTAAGTTGATGAATGCAATGAATTGTTGATAAAGACAGCTGAATTTTGGCTGAAGAATGCATGTATTTCTCTGTTTTCTAAGCCTTGACAGATAAGGTACTGAAAAACAAAAATGAAAAATGTCCTCTTCCACTTCCATGTATCCTCTGTTTAAAACTGGTACAAAATATCTAGTTTCTTTTGATGGTCTAAAAACCATGGAAGTTTCAAGAATTGTTGAGAATTCTTCCTGAGCGGTGGACATCATCAATTTGCTTTGCAGGATTGTCCCTTACTCGTATACAACGGTACAAGGCCAAAACAGGTCCCAACCCAAACTGGGTTTTTAAAAAAAAAAAAAAAATTCTAATTCCTCAACATTTTTAATCAAATAGACAGGAAAAAAAATCCCAGTACTATTTTGAAGCTGAACTTAAAAAAGATGGACAAATTTAAAATGAAAGATGTGATAGGTAGTTTTGCAGGACCACGAGAGAAAGATTGGATGAATGAGAGAAAAAGGCAGAAGGAGCCAACTATGGCAGTTTAATGAAGAAAGGTTGGATAAGATTGCTTGTGTTATGAGATGCAGCAACGTGGCCTGCCTTGCTTTTATAAAAGCATAATAAGTAGTAATAATTTAAACAGTTATATATATATATATATAATGTAAGAAAGCATTGATGAGGTTGAAATGTGGGGTAAAGTCTTAAACTCCACAAAATTTTATTACCATAAAAAAAGAACTCAACAAAATTTAGGATTTTCAGAATCTCAAAGCACCCTTCATCTGCTCCCAAGTGTCCAACTTGTTTCCATGTTCTTCCATGATTGAAACAACTTCATTTCAAGCTCAATGTTTCAGAAATTTTCAATCTTTTCAACTCTCTTGCTGTTAATATTTCCATGTGTCCATGGCATATCCATGACCATTTGAAATGTTAGGCTGGATGCATTAGCTTGAAAGCAACTCTGTTGGGGGCCTACTACCGGCAGCATATTCTTCTTTTCTCCTTTTTTTTTTTCTTCTTTTTGATTTAATAATAGTAATAAATTGTGAGATCCAGAAATTTAGTCAGTTTTTTTAAAATGCAACATGGATTAGCTAAGCAATGAAGCAAGGCTTTAATTAGGAGATTCATGGATGCTTGAAACGTGTCTGTCTTCCTACACAAAGAGACAATTGAGTTTGGGTTTATTTGACATCACTAGGTCAAACCATGTTTAGCTTTCTTTTCTATTTCTTTTTCACCCAATAACAACACTAATTTCATTCTAATGTATACTATTTTAGGCTAAATTATTAGATGAAAGCTCTTCAACTTACAAGTAATCAATCATAAGAAAAATTATTTATGTCTTAATCTCAATTTGTTTTAAAGGTTAATTTGTTGCAAATGAATCTAATGTTATATAATCGCTGGCTTGATAGTTCCATTGTTTCAATATTTCATGTTCAAATATCAGTAATTTAATTCAGTTAGATTACTGTCTTCCTAGTATTCTAATAACTAGAAGACAATGATAAAAATTACTCAAATCACCAAAAAAAAGAAGTAAAGGGATAGGTGGTGAGAAAACCTGAAATGTGAAATCCTCTCCATAACTGCATTTCCGAGAAATTTAACTTGTTAAAGTAAAAACATTATTTTTCTTACCCCACCCGGTCTTTTTTTTGATTAATCATGATTCGAGCAATGTCGCGCACCTGCTTTTGATGAGTGACTACCAACGAAGAATGCTGTGTACACAAAATAAGCTACAACAAGTTGCTTACTACTTAATTCAACCCGGTATTAGGTAAGAAACATTATTGAATTACCAAATAAAGAAGTTCAGCTTCATTAGGGCTTGCCCAATTTTTGTATAAAGATGTGTTTTTAAATAAGAAAAAATCAGTCCAATGAAAGTTAGAACACAATCTGTTTTGGGTTTAAGTACATCTTAATCTAGCCCATTAAAAATCTTTGGGTGTTGGTTAAAGCCCATAACTAGTGGCCGACTGAAATGAACCCCGGTGCAAGAGCCATGATCCATTTGTTGAGGTCTATTGGGCTTAAAATATTATGAAAGAAAGTTGTTTACAATTATTATTTGTTTTGAACTTTGGACTCCTAATTTTTTTCCGCCTTTTGAGAGTTGAGAGGGGCAAATAAAATCCCAATTGGACCCTAACCAACATATATGTGTGCACAAGACAAAAAATCTAATATTTTTTTTCTATATTTACAAGTTAACCTTGTTCGAGTCGGGTTGGTTATTATGGGGTTAAAGCTCTTCCAATAATGGTTTTTTCCATTCACAAAACTCGAACCTGAGACTTTGCTTAATTTAAGGGAAATAAGTGCCAAACCACTTGAACCAACCACTTATTGATAATCGAATCAATTCTTTTTACTTTGCAATCCCTGTCATTTTCTTGAAGCTAATCAAGCTAGACAGACGGACAGAGATTAGACATAGAACTTAATTAGATTATTATTTGATGGCTAATACAAAACTATACTTTATCTTTCAATAACAAAACCAAACAAAATTACAACTTTTAGCTCAACAAATATTATCAGAGTGAAAAATGTGATGGCGGCGTCAAAAGCCGAGAAGCAATGCTTTGACAAGTGGCAAAGTCACGAGGAAATTCCTATCCTCCGCCGATGGTAGCCAAAACTGATTATTCCGATAATGGCTATGGCGGAGGCAAATTTAAAAGAGTTACAATTGATGGTATAATAAAAGAAGGAAATATAATTAATCTTATCAAACCACATTTTTTACCATAAGAAGAGAAGGGAAAATAAAAAATTAGACCTACACGCACAAGCTTGGAAGCCTGTGGAGTATACACATTATAAGGATTGCATAAGATATCCTAATTTATGTAATTGTATAATGTCACCGTTTAGAATAATTAAAACCTACATTTTTTTCACATTTATGTGAAAGAAATTCTTAAAAACTAGCTAGCATTAATTAGATTTCTCAATCAATTTTTTTTTTTATGAATCCCGATATTCGGTAATCATATCAGACTCCGACTAATCGGCAGTCAAGCCACGTCGGATCCAAAATAGGGAAAACTCTCGCATTAAGACTAGTAAATAATGTGTTAAAAAGATCAGTATACACCAAAAGGCCTAGCATGAGGAGCAGAAAGAAAAATGTAGCCAAAGACAACTTGCCGACCTAATTAATTAGCCCTTCAAATTAAATATATATATGGGAAATTAATTAGGAGGATTTAGTCGATCGGCAAGTCATCCTTGGCTGCACCCTCCTTTCTAAACCTAAATGCTAGGCCGCTGGTGAGTAAATAAGTAAATATCCCTTCAAAACACGAGAAAGAAGGTATCAGCAAATTATAAGGCCAAAGACTTTGAATTTGAGTTATTTGAAATGAGCAGCAAAAAGATGAAACGGTGAATGAAATGGAGACGGGATTCGATGAGCTAAAGACCGATATATATACTACTTTCCCCATAGAGAAATTGGAGTGAAAGAGAAAAGTTGACAGTGAAGATATGGTGATAATTTTGAGAAAAATGCAAAAAATGAACAATTTATATTTATAATAATAATAATAATATAGTATATATCTAGGATCGAGGTGATGATGAGGACAGCTATTTTATTTTGGTTGTTCATGGAATACGTGATAAGGTTTTCTTTCCGCCCCATCTCACCATGACAGGTATATATTACTACTGGTATTTCATTTTCAGGAAAATTCCAAGTAAACCTTTCTATTTTGGGTGATGAGCTTTCGATATTTGATTGGCCAATTTGACCATATTTTATCTTTTGAGTCGTTCAACATAGGAAACACAAACAACCTTGGCTATATAGCTAGTATAGTAGTAGTAACATTTTTTTACCAAGCAATACTGAAGCAAACACTTCAACAAATTAAGAAATGAGTGACTCGAGGATCAAGGGGATCGACCAGCTTTGCACTCAATACAAAAACATTAGTGCTAAACTAGTTTTGATTGGTTGGATTCGTTTTCCTACCGCCCATTTTCACCTTGGTTTTGCCAAAAACAGAGTTCTATGACTATCATTGTCAGCTATCATACACAAAAGTAAGCAAGCTTGAGATTGTTTTGCATTTTTCCATTTTATAGCTGAAAGTAGCTCTTTTTTTTTTTTGGTAAAGAGCTGAAAGTAGCTCTTTAAGCTTTTGCTCAAAAAATCTGATTGAACGGTATATATTTTGCCTTAGGAAATTGAGAGACATGCACAATATATCCATTTGCTTTATTGACTTTAAAGAATTAATGGCATGTTTGGTATGCGGAATGGAATGAAGGGAAATGGAAAAAAAATATTCCTTGGGAATAGAATAGACGAGGAATAGAATATATATATATATATATACTATACTACATATTATTTGAATAGAGTAATGAAATTACTAAAAACCCCATCAAGGATTGATGAGAAGTTAGATAATTAAATTTTTTTCATCTTTTTTTATTTGGCAGATTAGTTTTAAACCCTAAACTGTGATTGATGTTGGGATGAAGAACAATACTTTTTGACATTTTTTTATTAGGTATTGGGCTCAATACCTAAATTACCGAAAAAATTCTATTAAATTTTCACTCTTTCCTCTCCCCCATTGCCCTTTTTTGTAATTGTTGGAGTTATTAATTAAGACTAAGTTAATGACCCTGTTAATGTTAAATACAATTATTAGTCGATTATTAAGTCTATTCGTTGTTATCAAAGAAAAAAAAAAGAACTCCTCTTCTCTCAAAATCAAAACTCAATTTTCGTTATTTCCTTTCAATTTTGGCTTATGGGTTTCTCTAATAATTGTGTCTTTCCTTTTGTTTTGCAATTGTTTTAGTGCCCATTGAGAATTTCCCTCCTCCGTTGGATGCTACTACTAAGCAACCCATCTCTTTGATGGAAGTAACAGGTTTCGATCTTTTCATATCAACAATTTTGTTTCTTCTTTGTGTGAAATATACAATTTGTTTCTTTTTTTTTTTGTGTATGAAATGTGCAGTTTGTTTCAGTTTTTTTTTAAAGATTAATTTGTTTTTTTTAGATGTAATTTGTCTCAATGTTAGCATTATCATATATATACGTTTTTACATATTCCTTATTTCTTTCTCTTGATTATTCATCTACTTTTTTTAAAAAAAAATTATACTAATTACAATTACAGAATTGTTATAGTGGGGATGAATCGCTAGTACTTAAGTAAGGGTGGGTTAGGAACTAAGGCTAAACCCCACCATCATTGTCTAATTCTCTCTATCTGCAATTTCTGAACTCTCTTTCATTTCATTGTAGTAATTATTTTAACACAAAAACAATGAAAATACACCCCTATTCAGATTTTTTTTATGCATTTTGTGATATTTAGCGCTTTATTTGATTGGAATTTGGAAACTTTAATAGTTTAATGTTGTAGGTTTTAGTTTCTAACTTTGCGTATAAAAAACCATATTCCATAGTTTCTTCTTAAGGACTTAATGTGTTTGTTAAAATGGCCCTTTGAACACGAACTTATTCACCTTCTGAATCGAAATTTTTATTTAATTAATGCTCAGTGATATAAACATTTAGTTCATGACTTTCCATATAAAAAAGCATATTACATAATTTGTTTAGATTCTGACTACAATTGATTCCATTTTCTCGAGAATGAAATGTGCTTCCTTCATATAAAAAGAAAAAAAATTAAAATGCAGTGACCAAAAAAAATGGAGAAGTACATAATTGTGGCAATCTGATTTGTCTACTACATATTTATGTTTCGTAGATAAAAAATACTGACAATGTTTACAAATTTTCATAGGTTGAGCCAAAACATCATAAGAGAGGTTGGAGACCTAAGAACAAGAGATAGAAGCCGTTGATTGAGAGAATCATGTGCCTGCTGAAACTTTTAATATTTTGAATGCTTTATGTCTTTTTCTAAGAACAAGTACACAATATTTGAGGCATTTTAATCTTAGTTTTTAAAGTCTTTTATGTATCCTACATATAGAGTTCAAACTTCTTAATTAGTATAACTATGATACAATTTTTTGGCCTAATCATTTTTATAAGGAAAAAGCTGATAAATTGTTAACAGGACCTTCCAAGTTGCAACTTGCAAACCAGGAGCATGATTTATTTGAGACAAAGAAGCACTTATAATATGAAAACAGAAATCTGACAAGGAAAATGAAAAACATAAACTCAATGAAAATGAAAAACTAGGAAATTTTAACACTAGAAAATTTTAACACATTTTAATGAATATAACCCTACACAGCCTGTTTCACATATCAGTAAAGCTAATCTCAATGAAAATGGATAGCATAAAACCCAGAATTAAACATAAAGCAACAATAAATGGATGCTGTCAAAGGAAAACTGCAAATAATTACTGCAAATTCAATAAAGAAGGACACCTACCAAGTAAGAAGAAAGGTACAAACTAGCAACATTGAAGAAAAAATACACAAAAAGTAGATTATTTTTTTACATAAATAGATTTGTACCTTATATTGATGAGCCAAAGCTTAAGGACTGGTGGGTGGGAGCTGGATGATGTTGGTACTTGGTTAGTTACAAAATGCAGGAAAGCATTTGTGAGAGGAGAAAACAAGAACAGAGGAGGAGAAAAAAAGAAAAAGAAAAGGCAAGTTTGATGTATTATGTATATATACCCATGTAATAAACTCATTTGCTTGAGGACATTTTTGTCCAAATATCACTGATTTGTATTCCTCCCCTATGCGGAATAGCTAAAAATAGGGGGAAGGTGGGTTTATTTTTTCCGTGTTTTCACGGAATACATACGCCAAGGAATATTTGTTCCTTCCCTTTTTTTTCAACCAAACGCCATACTCCACCTACCCGGAATGATCATTCTATTCCCTAAGTATGAAGCATACCAAACATCCCATAAGGGTATACTTTAAGGTTCAAAACTCTTTCTTTTAATTAAATAAAGTACTAATGCCAAATGCTAATGTAGTGTTTTTTTTTTCCTTTCCTTAAAATGAAAAGGTTTAGAGAGATGTGGTAGATAATCTTATTTCTAAAGTCGGGTTATAAGTCATCAACCTATCGAGAATTTACGATCATCTACTTATAAGAATGTGTAAGGCTCGAATTTGGGTGACTTCCATCACAAGTCCCATCGGCATGTGATTTTCCCCGCATTGAAAATAGTTTTAGAGGAATCAGAAATATGGTAGAGCAAGCTAATGAAATAAAATAATGTCATAGAAACAAATCGGTTGCTAAGAAAAAATCACAAGGATTTCAACTTGAAAATAAAATCCACTGTAGCACTTGGCAATTCCTCTTGAGTTTATATGTGATGCCCTAGTCTCTCTTTAGAATGTTTTCTCTAACTTCTCTCTTCCGCCTCAACCCTCCACTCGCTCCCCCACCACCTCATCCTCCGTTTCTTCTTTTCTTATCCCCCATCTCTCTATCAATCACTCTTTCCTTTTAGATCTATCCACAAAGCCTAAATTCAGTTCCATCCATCAAACAAGTTTTGATGTCAAAGTTCAATCTAAAGTTTTTTGCAGCAGATAAAGGAGGTTCCAGATCCAGATCTGATATGCTTAAAGAGGACGCTTTTATAGTGGAATCCTTTGAAGCTTCCTTGTTTTTCATTTGGAAATCATCGCAGTAGGAAATGGAGGCTCCATGTATAAGATGTCTCGAACAATTTTTATTCACATGTCTCTGTCCTCTCTCTATGGCACCAATCCCTTGCTCTTCTATAAGTTTTTTTCCAATGATAAATCCGAGATCCATTCTCCTAGTTCTTACCTTGAATCTTCCTCTTCTAATTTGAAGATTTTAGTGGAGGAATCCCAAGAAAATCCCCGTGTTTTTACTTTGAAAACTATCCTAAAAGGAAAAGAGAGAACTTTCTTGTTCTGGTTGAATAAGTATAAGTTTACCATCATACTTTTCAACCTCCCTTTGTCTCTTTTCCGATTAGAAGCAAAATCTCAGAAGTTATGGAAGATCACCACTCCCCTTAAGTTTAAAATTCATTATTCAGATGCAAAAAAGGAGAGTTGTTTTACACTTACAACGTCTGTTCTTTATAAAAAGGCTACCCAAGCCAACAAGAAGGATGGTCTTTTTAGGAGTTTCAATCAGAAGATATGCACAAAGGCCTTTCTTCCAAAGGTTTTTACCTGTTTGGTCAGTTCCCTCTCGACTCCCTCCTCTGGCCAAAAAATCATGTTTCTTTGTTTGTCGGTTTACTCTAAAACACGTGTTACTTTCTTATGTACGCTTCAGTATTGTCGTACGCTTCAGTACTGTCTTGTGCCTACACCTGGAAGTTACACGCATAGTTTCAATTTTCTTTCCTTGCATGCTACCTAGTTGTTCAACACTTGTACACCTGACCTTTATACTCAACAGTGTTCAAACATATCTCCCAACAGAAGGACAGGCCCGAGGCCTGAGGTTGAAAGTTACAAGCTTGTGAGAAGAGTTTTTGTTGTTTGATATGTTTTAGTAGTTTTAGCTTTATGTTTATTTTGTGGTTTTAATAGGTTTAGTAGTTTTAATTTTAGGTATGTTTTGTAATTTCAAGTTTTTTTATTTACTGTTTGTAAGTTGATCCTTTTACCTATTAATATAAATCATTTCGTCTTGATTGCAAAAAAAAAAAAAAGATTTCAACTTGGAAAAGAGTGCCCCACGGTTTATTTGTTATGATGATGCTATCCCCTTTTAGGTAGAAGACAAAAAGAAGAAAAGTTCATATAATGATAATCGATTGGCGCCTTTGGGTGTAATTTGTAACCTATGGTTTATGGTTTCAGAAATCATTCAATTTTCCCCCTGAACTTGTAGGGTTTAGACACTTTGCCCCCTCAACTTCAATTTTGGACATTTTACCCCTTCAACTCTCAATTTGGGTCTACGTTACCCCCTTAGTAACAGAAGTTATGTCACGTGCCGTCACGTGATGGACGGCACTGTGACGTCGCTGATGTGGCGTTGCCACATCAGCCTAAACAGCCACGTGGACTGGGCAAGGTAATCGGTTTGCAACTATAAAAGGCTCTTTCTACAGGTTTTTTTCATTTTTTCAAAAATTTTATTCTCTCTCTAGCCTCTCTCTACGAACATCCAATTTCTTAAATTTTAATCACAAAAAATATCAAAAGGCCTCTTTTCTCAAGAACACACAAGAACAGATGATGAACTTCTCAAGAACACCGACATCCAAACCTGCCGACCACCCTCAGCCACCGCACCGACCGCCACTAGCGCCGGCCGGCCACCACCGACCACCACCGGAAAACAGCCAAATTATACCAATCGAATCCTTTTCCTTTTCTAAGCCCAAATCAGACCTTAGTTTCTTCAAAATCCTTCCCAATTTGTCCAGATCTAACCTACCCGAACCAAAAAATGAAGCCCCCCGATCTCTCTCTTTTACTGTCCGGTCAAGACCCCCTCTAACTATATCGTTCCCCCTTTTCTCCCAAGCCCGAAGCACCAGTAACTTCCCAAATGGAACCTCAGAATCTCGAATTAAGAAGGAAACCCAAAAGCCTTTGGTGGTTCTATCTTTAAGGTCCTGAAACAAGTCCTTGAATTGTGAAACAAAGAGGGGAAGGACCGAAGGTGAAAAGAATGATTGCATGGCATTTAAATTTAATTGTCTTGAAATTTGTTGCTTGTTTTGAGAGTTTTGCAGAGACGGGCAGATGAGAGTTTTGCAAAAAGAAAAAGAGATTTGGTTTTGCAAATCTCCCAAACAAGATTCGGATTTGATGATAAAGGATAAGGAAGAAAGTTTAAAGAGTTTTGGTTTAATTTGGTTTGATTTAAGAAATTAAATTCACGAAAGAAAAATTAATTTTGTTTAAATTTACGTTACCTGACAACAAAAGAAAAAGGGAGTAAAATTTAGAAAAAAAAATTAATTTGGTTTAAAATTTATGTTAAATTTGGAAAAGAATTTAATTTCATAATAATTATCAAAGACTGTGGGGTTATTTTGCGGTTCGGGTTGGGTTTAAAACCGGGTCAGTGTTCTGGATGGACCCATCCACGTGGCTTTTTGGGCTGACGTGGCAACGCCACGTCAGCGACGTCATAGTGCCGTCCATCACGTGACGGCACCTGACGTAACTTCTGTTACTTAGGGGGTAACGGAAACCCAAATTGAGAGTTTAAGAGGTATAATGTCCAAAATTGAAGTTGAGGGGGCAAAACGTCTAAACGCTACAAGTTCAGGGGGAAAAATGGTACTTTAGTCCTTTAAAATTAAAAGTGCCTTCCTTTCTTGCCCATTTTTAAGGTAGGCTATGACATTTTTTGTGGTTCTATACAAAGAATGTGAAACACATATGAAACAAATATATGCTAACATACTTGTTGAGTGTTAACTCTAAAACAATGCTTAATATAAAACAAAGGGAATAATAGTTGCCAATTTCTCCGGCCTAGTATATATGGGAAATTTCTAAAATTAACATGGGCATGCATTAAAGAATAGCTTTCTTCATAGATGGGTTTGCAGCAATAAGTCTAAACCAAGAGATAGAAACTCTCTTGGAACTCACAATTCATGATAAAGGAAATGTGCTCTAGTATCTCTCTAGCAAGGTTGTTGTTGCCTTGTTGAAGTTGTTGATGCCATTTAATGGCAGCTAATTGATTAATTATATTATTCCAATAACTTAAGTATACAATGCATTCTTTGAAAAGTGAGTTCAAAAGCTGACTAATTGGCTTATTACTAACATAACATGCATGGACTTCCCTAATTAGTAAGTAAAAGGTTAAACATGACTAGAAAACAGATATATTCTCTCTTACTTCAAGCAGATGCATAGAGAAAAGTAAGAAAGAAATTTTTATTAAGATATAAAGAGTAACATACATAGTAATTTTAGTATATTATTATATATATAATAATGTCATTGTCATTTCCAGCTCAATGCTCAAATCCTTACAAGTTACTACTTACTAGTATACTATTAACAGTAAAAAACAGTCTTGGTTTTCCCTTAAATGGAACAATATTATAATTTAAGTTAGTTTTTTTCATTTCCCTTGTAACTTGCACCTTTTCTCTTGTACATCTTCCTTCCAAATATTCATAGTTTCAATTTCTTTTTTTCCTTATAGTAAGGAAGGTTAACGGGATTCATGGAACCGTACTGGTCAAAAGAACTTGGACTTAGACTAGGTGCACGAAGTTGTCCAACCAACCCTAAACCGCTTGGACATAAATTTTTTCGAAGTACTTGTTGACATGGTTCTAAATTTTATGCATCATATATAAACTTTTTTTTTTGCACGATATGCATCAAATAAATAAATAAAAATACAAATAACTAAAGGACATGATGAGAAAATTAAAGATATGGGTTTCATTGTCCAAGTTGATTAGGCCTCACTTTGGGCTGGTAGAAGGCTTTAGCCTTTAACTTGAAGCCTGTATTTATATAAATTGGCCTCTAAGGCCCCATTTTAGAACAAGCAAGTCCGAGCCTTTGTCCAAATGGACTAAAATAGTCTAAAAGTAAAACCAATAAAAGGCTATTGGAATTTAGCGTATTTTCAAAAAAATCTTTAATTAGTTTTTAAGTTTCTTTTTTTGGCCAATATGAGTTTTTAAGTTTATTCATGAATATTAATGTTTCTTATAGTTTAGTTACATTCTTTTATTTAATTCAAGAAGCTTAATGGAATTTAAACAAACCAAGCAACATTGAATCAAAGTGCTTTTAGTAGTTTTATACTTTTATATTCATATAATAATAATAATGTACTATATGGATCTGAATATTGAAATTTAATTATTGTCAAGCTGGACACTTTAAAGAAAAAGCTAAAGGTCATTTATAAAGAAATGCAAATGAATAAATGATTGATAAGAGCAAATAGATAAACAGCCAAACCTTTTAATTAAGATTAGTTTTATATTGCTATCAAATTAACGTGGCTCATTTTCAATCATATTCATTTTTATTTACAACTCAAAAAATACTTTACCAATTGAACAAAAGCTATACTAAAATTTTAACAAAAAAAAAAAAAGCTATACTAAAATTTTAATATATCAAACAATAATGTTAAACAAAAAACAAGAATCTTAAAAGAATAAGAGTTATTGGAAAAGTTGATATTAAGTCTTACAACTTTATAATCACTAACACATATTAAAAAAACCTATATAAGAGGGAATAAAAACCTTACTCATTATTTATCCAAAAAAACCTTACTCATTATTTTATTGAATGGTAATTTATAGGATTTATTTATTTGAGAAACCTACTTTATCATATTAATTTTCATATTTAAAAAAGTTATTAGCTTTAGTCTTTCTTTTCTTTCATTCTTTTATACTATTAGTATTTTTATTTTTCATTTCAAATAAATTAAACTTTTTAATTTCAGATTCTAAAGCAAAGGAATGACTTTAGGACAAGAACAGGAAAATTTGTCGGGTATGAAATCATGCAAGGTACAATTATTCCACTTCCAAGTTTTTTTAAACCTATCTTTAGGAAAATAAAAAATAAAAAAGTTACTGTACTGCAAAAATTGCAAATCCATACAAAATTTTCACACGACATGATCGTAATCTAACGTTGTTGTTGTAACTTGTAATAATAGTGTGGTGCCCATTTCACTTTCACTTCACATCAGCCTCTCTTCCTTTACCTTTTTCTTCATTCACTTTCTCTTTGTCTTATTTCCATTTTTCTTTTTCTTTTTTCTACTACTATCTTTTATTGTTTTTA
Organism: Corchorus capsularis; assembly: GCA_001974805.1. Classification (NCBI taxonomy): domain Eukaryota; kingdom Viridiplantae; phylum Streptophyta; class Magnoliopsida; order Malvales; family Malvaceae; genus Corchorus; species Corchorus capsularis. Next base: position 19,726 of record AWWV01009698.1, on the reverse strand, counting down.
GACCCAACAGAAAAAAAATACTAAAAGGACAAAACAAAGAAACAAAAACAGAATGAGTTTGTAAAAAGCTCAAAATACATTAGGGTTTCTTTTGTTTTTCTTCACTTAAAACCCTTCCAGATTTCTTCATATCAGAGTTCAAGTTTTGCCCTTTTTGAGGTACCCTTTATTTCCCTCTTCATTTTGCTTATTTTGTTTTTATAACCCCTTTTTTCTGTTTAGTTTTTGGGAATATGGTTTGTGTTTTTAGCTGATTCAATGTTATAAAAAGGAACTTGCTTGATTTTGTGGCTTGGGTTTTTTCTTTTTTATCTATGAGGTTTTAGAATATTTTCTTTTCTGGGCAGTTTGCTATTTTTGGATGAAAAGTTTGGATTTTTTGGGACCATTTATGCATTTGAAATGGGGATGTAATCATTTCTTGTTATGAGGTTTTAGGATTTGAAGAAGAAAAATTTTCCCCAATAATTGATTGTGAGGTTGGTTTTGTGCATTATTGTGAAATTCTTAGGTCTAAGTGCTAAAAGAACACAATTATACTTTGACACTCTTCATGCTCCTAAGAGACTTCTCTAGAAATTCTTTCAGGTTTTGTTGCTAGCAATGACTACTTAAATGCTTTATTCTGTGGTTTTCACTGTTTAGGATTGCTTTTTTGCCAATAATCTTGACTGCAATCATCTGCTTCCTTCGAAGCTATGATTGTGGAAAGGGGAAAAGGTAGATTTGTTGAAATCTAGGATTACCCAAAACTGAAATGCAGCTAAAAGGAATAACTAAATAAGGGGATAAAAGAGGTTAAGAATGTGAAAGAAAATAAAAAAGAAAAAAAAGCTGACAAATTGTGGAATGCCAAAGAACAATGGTACAAAAGCTGGCATTTCCTTTTCATCTCTTGTAGTAATTGATATTGCACTGTTCTGTTTAACCACTTACTGATTGTCTTTCCTCTTAGGTGTATGTGTGTGGCTGGATGTATGATATTACTTGGTAATAAACTTATGAGTGATTTCTGCTTTTCAAACAATGGCTTATCAATGTTAAATTCTCTGCCTAATTTATCTTAAAATACGTGAGATTGGCCATTTTAACATTGTTTACATTATTAATGATCTCTGTACTTTATTTTTGAGATCTATAGCACTTGATTTTCCTTATTCTTAAATAAGACCATACATATTCTATTGAATTACTCATTACCATGCTCAAATGGATGAATGCAGTTGGCGATAGCTGATTTTGGTGATTGCTACTTGAGGTGGCATATTGGAAAGGAAAGTTGCTTAAGTGAACTCCTGTCTTTGATTATTATTCCTCCAAAGATAGCGGTGGGCTTCAATATTTTTCTGAGGATTAAATTTGTTGACATTTGACTATGCTTTATTCCTGATAAGCATGTGGACTTCCATGCCTTTGACAATCTTAAAATAGATTACTTGACATCCTTATCGTGCCAATATAAAATAGCTAATACGGGTGCACTTTGTTGCGTGGCCGCTGGGCCACATGGAACAAAATCACCATCAAGCAGAAGGGACTGTTCTATGGATCGTGATGAACCGCATTGGAGGATAAACTCTAGTTTTTCACCTCCTCCATTGAGGATATGGGACTGTAGGTTACATTCCGATGGTTTGCCACATGGTTCACATGGTGCAGGTTTACCTGGTTCATCATTATCCTCAAATAGCAGGGGAAGCAGAAGTAGGGTAGGCAGTGAAGGATACATCAACCATCACCATTCTGTTTCTGATGGTGCACTCTCCTATTCTGCCAGCCCGCCTGACAATGCTCAGGTACCAAGATGGACGTCGCCCCTTCAAAGGTTCAAACCAGAGGAGCTCCCTGCCTCTAGTATTGGAGGTAATCTAAACCCTAAAGTTGATAGTTCTTTTGTTATCGAACATGGCATGCCCTGCTTAAATTGATTCTTATTTATATTTTACATTGAGTCATAAATCATATGACATTCCACTTTCTAATTTCTATACAAAGTGTGGTAAAGTAGGCATTTACTCGATTGTATTTTGTCCCCACTTAAGAGAATGTCAAATCTCATGGTACTTTCTTGTCATAACTAGCCATTATAATCATCGAGCTTTTTGAATTAAAGGGCCGATGAAATAAGTTTAGGCAAATCACCAGTTGACCGATACTAGCTGGCAGTTTACTTTAATATGTTCTATTTCTTAGCTTCTGTTTGGCAGTGATGGTAGCTAGAGTTGAGCAGTGAAATTTGGATATCTAGTTGCTTATTTATTTTGGGGGATAGGCTGATTGAGCCCTTTAGGATTGTGAACTGAGGCTAGCCTTATTCAGCGTTTTAGGAATTAGGATAACTGCATAAAAGGGAAACTCTTAGAGCTTGGATCCATGCTAAATTGTTTATCAATAAGGAGTATTACACATTTTACCAAATGGTAGTTGCTCTTACAGCACAATAGTAAAATGCTGACTATTATGTCTTGATCATGCTGCTAAAACTTGAAACATTTTGTGAAATTGCAAAAGTAATGGATGTTTAGAGGAGCAGCCACTTGTATTATGAAGATGAAACTGCAATTAGCATAACGTAGGAACAGAGGGATGTAAAACTACGGTTGTTCGTTATATAGCACATTAGATTCACTAGTTGTCATTCTCTCCCTCTTTTAGAAGGCTATAGCTAATTAGCTTATGCCCATTTCCCTGGTTTTCATAACAGTCGACCAAACTGAAGTACATAATACATGATTATGAGTGCAGAAATTATACTTTTTAATTCTAATTTAACTATGGGCTGCAGTTTCCTTTCTATAGGTTCTGTATCATTTGCACTTTTGTATGCCTTTTTTAACCTACTTTTAATTATCAGGACCATTGCCCCAGACCTCTTGGTTCCCTCGCTCCACTGAGGTGACTTGTGCTTCAACTTGTTGGGTTTCATAGCATTTAAGTAAGTTAAGTTTATCATTACGCATTTAGCTCTTTTACTTTTTCTCTTGCAGAGACGATATGCTGTTAAACCAACTGCAGCATCCCCTAGCTTTGGATCCCCTTCCTCACTCTCTGAGTCTAGTCGATGGGAATCCAGTAGCAAGCAGCCCTTCTCTTTTCCCAACCGCAATTTCTCTGGTCGACGTTCTTACATAACAAAAGCTGTTTATCCGCTAGTGTTTCGCAACCCTGTGTCTGATTCTGAAGCCTTTGGTGATGCTGATATTAACAGTGTTGGCAGGTTGACACCTAGTGAGGATCGGTTTTCGCCATTTCACTGGCATGAAAACATTTCAGGTGTTGAGCACAAGTTTCACAAAACCCTTTCTGAACTTCAAAGGTCTGAAGCATCACCAGACCCTAGTGCTAGCTCTAGAAGAGAAGGTTTTAGGTGGAGCAGCGCTAGCAGCTATGATCTGGGGTTAGATGGAGAGAAGTTTGACATGGCCGAGCATGTTGAAGTAGAGAGCGTGAGGTCCCCTATCAGTTCTGTTGTAGACCACAAGTGTGGAGTTTGTGGAAAACTTTTGTGGCAAAAGTCCCCCTGGAGTTCACATCGTATAATGAGAGGTGGTGACATGCCAACTGCTGGGGTTCTACCCTGTAGCCATGTGTTCCATGCTGAATGCTTGGAGCAAGTTACGCCAAAGTCCCAGATGAACGATCCCCCCTGCCCATTGTGCCTCAAAACCATTGGACCACTAGAAGAACCCACATCATTTTCAGAACCTTTGCAGGTGGCTCTTAGATCTCTGCGAAGGAGCAGGGGTGCTATGATATCTGAGGACCATGAAGATGATGAAGTCGCATATCATTTCAAGGAAAAATTTAGGAGAAACTGGCCTCGACCTTCCCCACGAAGGAATGACAGTGGTTCTTCGATAAAGAATCGTCTTAAGAAGCATTTCACGTTTAAAGGGAAAGTAAGTAAAGATATATTTACCACAAAGGTATTCCAGAAGATAGGATCATCATCTTCTTCTGGCAGGGAAGCAGTTCGGCATCGAGTATCTATTCAATAGTTCCACATATGTAATTCACCTGCAAATAGTTAGATTTAGTCATTTTGTGTACTATCTCTTCCCTTCCAATATATTTATCTTTTTAGGCTCTCTTTTCTCTATATAGTAGTAAGAACATCTTGCATCTCCTATTGCTTGGCCTAATCACAATATGAGCATTGAGCTGCAAGCAAACACTACTGAGATCGTTTCTAATTTGTTATGAAATCAGCTATTGTATGATCCAGAATGCAACATACAGTGCAAGTTTGATGGCGATGAATGACTAAATTTTGTTCTAAACCTTTCACAGGTTTAAATTTTCATGCTCAAATCGGAAGGTGTTTGATTTTGTGTTTATACATGGCTTTCTTACTCTATGATCATATGCTTTATGTTTAATTCAGTCTGGTAGGAGCTTAGTAGAGTTTGAATTCCAGGGCCATTTTCCCGTCGATCGAGCAATGGTTGAACTTGAATCATTATAAGAATTTTGTGATATCACTTGCATTGAAGCCATTAATTCATGATCCATTACTCATTATCATGGACTCCAGTGGATGTCAATTTCAGTGTATGCTAGTAATGTTGAGAGAATGCTGTTTGAATTATGCATTCACATGGTATTCTTGGTTAAATATATTATGCACGCTCGAAGTGGCCAATAGAACAGGAAGTCATGAACAGGCAAATCCCAGTGGGCTCTCCATCATATAGATCAGTGGTTTCCACAGGAAAAGTTGCTGTCTGGCCTTTCGTGTGGCTTAGAATTTGATTTGAAAGTTTTTCGTCTCTATGAATCTTGGGGGAACCCTTTTCTTTTTGGATAAATGTGGGGTAAATTGTATGTGCAAAAGGTATTCAACTAGGGTCCTTAGGCTTTTCCTTTTTCTTTCTTATTCTATTGCTTGAACAAGTTGGCCATGTGATCCCATGTGCAGTTTGGTGTATAAAACTTTCAACTAACTTAGGGTCTCTGCCCATGGCCCTGCTTTGATTTGTTGTTATTTTGTGGGACTTGATATCCCATTGTGGGGATTATTTCTCCTTTTCTTTGGTCTATTTCAACTACCATGATATGGTTGTTAGGTCTCTGAATTGAGAAAAAAAAAACATATATTCTTCAAATCTTGAACTTGATAGAGAGTGATGATTAAGAAAGTTTGTTTGGTAATAAAATTGTTATCTGATGTCCTGAGCATAGAAGTTTTTTACTTTATACATGGAAAATAACCTATTCTTTTTGGGTAACCAAGGGTATCCATATGCCTTGGTGGTCTAATACTAATCCTTTTCGAGTCACGAGTGTAATAGGTTAAATTTCTCCAAACAAATGCATTTCAGGAGGATCAAAGTTGTATTCTTACACTTGGCGGGGTAGAGATCGTTTACAATCTCGATCAATCAATCATTTGTTGGTGGAAAATTAACTTTTAATTAAATTGGTAGAACTTATCCAAATGGAATCTGGTTGATCAAATTGTAAATTTGTTTTGAACGAAAAGTGGTCTATAGGGTAACATGTATTAGGTAAAACTTAAGAACAAATGGAATTTTCTGCTTAATTAGAATGTCTGATACTAAATTCCCAAACTTATCTAAGCAGAAAAACAGTTGGCTACTTGCTATAGGGGAAGACAACTGTAACATTAAAAGATACATAAAATAAAAGGCATCTAACTGTTTCTCTTTAGCTGCTTTCTATTAATTTAATGAACTAAAAAGTATTCATCAATCATCATGAATAGCTGCACGAGTGAGTGAATGCCTGATTTGCCTCTCATTAATGTATTCAATGATTAATCAACACTCCACAAGAAATCCAAATGAGATTTTTATTTTTTTATTTTCTCTTCTTGCATGATCTTTTCCTCCTACCAAATTTAAATAGTTTTCGAATATTCACATACACATGCCTGTAATGTATTTAAAAAGGAGGGTAATCAGTATTAATAATTTAATGCTATAATTCTTTCAAGCTGTAAAGATTTATACTAATAAGCTTCATGTAGACGATGAAAGGGTTGTCAACTGGAACACAGCTAAGATGGGAAAAGGGAAAGAAAACGAAAGTATAATGAGAAAGGGAATTAGGGAAGAAAAGATATATATATGAATTCCATTATCTTTTAGCTACTGAAATGGACGGTTTGCCACATGCACAACACTTATATTGCGACACTTAATAGCCCTATATTCGATGCAGGGTAGGGAAGCTATAGCTTGAGCATATAGTTTCACATGGTTTATGGTTATTCTTGATTCTATGCTGATATTCTAAAGCAATTTCGTCAGAATTTTATTCATTTAGAAGGCATTTAAGAGGTAAAATGCCCTTTGACAGATCCTTAAAAATCGACTTGGAAAAGGGTGCAATTATTTTTCTTGGATCATGAGAATATGGGGGGGTTAACAGTTCTTCATAATAATTGAAACCCTTTTTCTCTTTACCAACGAGGGGTTGGATCAAGTGGTAAGCGGCCTGTTCCAGCTTAAGTAGGTCTCGGGTTCGAGACCTTGCGTACGCAGCTGCCCCTGTTGGGAGACTCACCCACCATAACCAGGTGCGCGACGCGGGTCGGATCCGGATTAATTGCCCTGAATACCGGATGGGATAAAAAAAAAAAAAACCCTTTTTCTCTTTCATAGTTCCAAGTTGTAATCAATGCTGATCTAGGCCAAATAGGAAGGTATAGTTGACTTATGTACATGATGTCAGTCCATCAAATTCCAGAAATGGTGCCATGAATACTGCATAGACATAGATTTCATTCGATTTTGCTGATTTTTAAGAAGCTTAAAAATCACAGACCAGTTATGCAAAAAGTATCTTACATGACAGCTCTTATTAGTTTTTGGTTCCCTTGTAACACCAGGACAAAAATTTGAGATTCATCAAATCATTTAGTCGGCATGATGATAATCTTGGATCAATTTTATTCTTCCAACTTTCAAGGGTACCATATCTCTTCTTTGGTAAATTTATCTCAAATAACTTTAATCCTTTGCCACAGGATTCAAATCCTGGAAGGATTCTTGAGGGGCCTTTAATTGTAAGCCAGGAATGTGCATGAACATATTGTAAAAGCAAGTTGTACAAAAATTTTGTGGACAGTAACAGATGCAGTGAACCTTTTCTCATTTACTTTGTCCTGGTTCAAGTCTAAAGGAATGTCAATAAGAACATGGGGTCCAAAGCTATTTTCAGGTTAATACATTATTCTTCTTTCCAATTCTCTTTTTTATATGAATGAAGTAGGAAAAAGTAACAGCGTGACATCATTTCAAATGTCTTTCAATAGATAAGGATGCAGCCAATTATTCTTTTGTGTATATGAAAAGAATAAATTTCCTTAAAACATGGTATCATTTATACATCACCTTCCCCTGCTAACCACTGCCCACTCCATCTATAAATAGAACTCCACTCTTATTTCTTCCCTACATAATTTCTCAAATCCTTATTGACTTTCTTATCCAAGTCAAGTTAGTTAACTTTAGTCTTTTGTAAGTGCAATAACATCATTTCTCTTATATGTTGCACCAGACTTTCTATATCAGTTCATCTAAAAAAAATGCTGATATTTGATTAATGTTCAATTCATTTTGCAGGAAAATGGGTATTCTTGGGATTTTTCTTGTATGTTCTCTTGCCATGTTAAAAACAATTCATGGATATGGAAGTGGCTGGACTAATGCTCATGCTACTTTTTATGGAGGAGGTGATGCTTCTGGTACAATGGGTAAGAACTTCACACAATGCAAAAGAAAATTCATTACTATTTTTCTATTTCATGATGATTTTCTTTATATTCTAACTTTTTGCAAAATGTTTTTTGCAGGAGGAGCATGTGGGTATGGGAATCTTTACAGCCAAGGCTATGGCACAAGCACTGCTGCATTGAGCACTGCTCTATTCAACAATGGGCTGACTTGTGGGGCATGCTTTGAAATCAAATGTGTTGATGACAATAGGTGGTGTCTTCCAGGGTCCATAATAGTCACAGCAACAAACTTCTGCCCTCCAAATAATGCCCTCCCAAACAATGCTGGAGGGTGGTGTAACCCTCCCTTAAGGCACTTTGATCTCTCTCAACCTGTTTTCCAGCACATAGCTCATTATAAAGTCGGTATAGTGCCAGTTCAATACAGAAGGTAAGCTTTTAGTCATGTCTTGACTAGAAATAGTTCAAAATTTCAATACATTTCTAAAATTGGTAGGAAAATTAACATATGTGCTAAAAGAGTTACTGTCTGTCAAAATTTGCAGGATTGGTTGTAGGAAATCTGGTGGGATTAGGTTTACCATAAATGGCCATTCATACTTCAATCTTGTGCTGATAACCAATGTTGGAGGGGCTGGAGATGTGGCGTCTGTCTCCATCAAAGGGTCTAGGACTAATTGGCAAGTTATGTCTCGCAATTGGGGCCAAAATTGGCAAAGCAATTCTTACTTGAATGGTCAATCTCTCTCTTTTAAGGTCACAACAAGCGATGGCCGCACTGTTATTTCTAACAATGTTGCTCCTTCTAGTTGGTCATTTGGCCAGACTTTCACTGGCAGTCAATTCTAATTGTTTCATCTCATTTTTTACCCCCCACAAAAGAAAACTAACCAAAATTTGACTCACCCCACCAAAGTCCAAGCCCCTAAGGCTACAAAAGTACTGATATTCCAATATTATAGTTCTCTAGTTAATTATTAGATGTATCTGATATTAATAATGTTCTACAATTTATATAGTTTCTATATAGGTATTTTTATTCAAAGACAAAAGGTTGTCACCATCCAGGCCAGGGTCCTTTTATAAATGGCCTGAGATGCTGTTATTTATGTTTCTTTTCCAATTCTTTTTTGGGGGGAATGAATGCTTTTGTTGAAGGCAGATGTATCAGAAGATTGATAAAACTATGTTTGAGTTTGGTCTCAATTGGGACATTGAGACCTGTCTAATTATTAGTCTCTGTTGTATCTGAGGTTGAAAGTGTTTTTCTAGCTTTTCCAGCCAGGATTGATGTTTTTAAAATTTAATCTCTTTGGAGTGGAATGTAGTTTGAAGATTTTACCATTATTAATGATATAGCTTCAATTTTCTTTGAAAGTTTGCCCATGTCTCAATGAAATTCTAACAGAAAAAACTGCTCAAACCCATCAATGGATGACAGATATTCGTCCAACATGACAATCCAAAACAAAATTTCTGCGTATTGAACATCAATCCCAACCAATCCATGGTTGTTGTTTCTGAATCCCACATTGTTAAAACATAGCGAGACGAGGCAAGAAACTGGGTATAAAAGAAGCAGACTTAGAAGGGAAAAAGCATACCTTTCTCGGCCTTTTGGCTAAGATCAAGTGTAGTATCTGTTCTTATCAGTTTAATATCTGATATGTGAGCCATTGGGGAGAGCCCACCACAATAGCTTGCTATTGGGGCTCTCAGGCGTCGCCCAAGCGTTGCACTACTGCTCGGGCCTGGCGCACCCCACCCAATCCTAGTTCAAGATTTTTTAGTTATGATGATTCTCATTCTACAATAAAGCACCCCTGTTTTAGCTCTGTTTGCCCTTCTAAAATATCCAGCACTAAGCTGTGTTATAACTAAGTTATAAGTAAACAATAGAGATTGAATAAGTTGTTCACTTAATCACGAGTCCATTAAGTCCAAATATAATGCTGTTGCCATTGTTGGCCTTAGCAGCCAGAGTCCTGGTGCGATTGGAATTGCAAATGCAGTTTTCGGATCGAATTCACCCATTAATCCTGATGTTCTTGCCAAGGCTTTCCAGCTTGATAAGAATGTTGTTAACTATCTTCAGACACTTTTCTGATGAATTAACACAATCACTAGAAGATTGTTTCAACAATGACTTTTGAATGTTTATTTTGAGTTGAATTGGAAGATTGCAAACTTGAACCAATATTGCAGTTTGAACTTATAGCTTTATGAACAACCGATTATTATTGAACTTGAACAATTAAAAAAATTATTAGAAAAAGTAAAAAATTTTACTTCCTCCCATTAAGAGGGAGGCCGAGGGGATCTATGGTTTCAACAATTGAGAATTCGGCTACCCATTCGTGGAGTATGGGTTGCCTCAAGGTATGGGCCCCGTGGGGAACAGGTTACCATTTTCACCTCGTAGAGGCTATGCCGAGTACATGGCCCAGGCTTAAGGGTCACTACTGCCGGCTGAGCAGACTAAAGCTGGCTGAGCTGGCTTGTTTAAGCAACGGATGCCCCACTTAAGCGCAAGAGCAATGCTTGCTTCTCGACCTTGAGGCAATCTTTACTTGTAATGTAGGTTTTTATAAATATCTCAAGTAAATATTAGTTAGTTCTATTCTTGTATAAAATTGGTAAAACAATCATATATACATCAAAAGTCAAAACTTTCGAACTTTACACTTTGTAGATACTATATATCTCCTGCTGGAATTGGGAAGTTAATAAAGGCCACATTCTAATGATGTTTTCGTGTTCCCAATAGGTCTCATATTCATTGCCAGTACAATATGGCCAAAACCCTAGCTGTTGCGTTTTCTGCTTTCAATTGCCAGAATCCTGCTTATATATTCCTCGTGCCAATGCAACATTTGGCTCTAATTGATTGTGATGATGCGACTTGAGTCAACATTTTCTTTTGTAAAATTTCTCTATCTTAATTAGAATACTGATATGATAATATATATGTTTCATCATAGTAGTAATACTATCAGTTTATTCTTTAAATTTGGACCAATTTGTCAAGATGTATATTGAAGCTATAACATAATAAAAAAAAATAGAATATCTCATTTACATATGCATCCAAGAGAAATTTTAATTAGGATAATAGAAGAGTTTGGAGTCTTTGATGTTTTAGAAATTTACAAGATTCAATTACTCTTTCTTTTTTCTTGAACAATCTACTACTATATGAGAAATTAACAGAGAGCTATGTTTTAAGGACTTTCAATTGGGTTGATGCAATGAGCCTGAAACAGAGGATTTTAAGTTGCATAGAAAAGTTGTTTTTAATTGAAATAAAATTTACCTAGACAAGAATATGCACAGATTAGTTTAATTTTAGGATCATTTTTTATTTTTTCCCCAAATATATATTTTCCCTTATTTTGTATCATTTCACCTTTTTCCATGTTTTTTTATAAAAAAGTTCCTAATTAATCCAAATATAAACATTCTGTTAAGGACAGAGATTAGGCCTTGGCTACACATCCAAATCTTTGCGCCCACGACAAGTGATAAAGTAAATTCTAAAAAAACCACAATTCTCATCTAAATTCTAAAAAGAAAAAGGAAAGGATATCAGTACTACCAAACACCCCACTTCTAGGGATATACTAACAATTTAAAAATGGGACCCTAATTGTTGGATATTGATAGTAGTGAGGGGTTTTGTGGCAAAAAAAAAAAGTAGTCAAGGGTTTAATAGTAATACTTGTAGCCTTATCAAAAAAAAGTGTACAAGAATAAAATTATGAAAACAGAGGATTTAAATTGCATAAACAAGTTTCGGTTTATTTTTGGCAGAAAGATAGCTTTTATTAATATTCAAAACCAAAACGGCACATGATAGGTCCAGAGGCTAGAAAGACAAGAAAGTCAAGTGTCTGTTTATTTGAAATAAAATTAATTTTTTTGAGTAATGAAATAAAATTAATTAGCTGCTTATAAACATTTACATATAACGATATAAAATTAGGCTTAATTTTTATAGAGATAAAGAATAAGAACAATTAATCATTGGCCAATTCTTGATTTTCCACACTGTTTTCTCATCTAAAGAGTAAAGACAAAGCATAGTTGTGTCATGAATGAAATCAAAATTATGGAATATAAGAGAGTTCTTAAGGTTTTATGGGAAAGAGAAAGCAAAATTCTATTTTCATTGGTTTTCTTTTACGTGACAAACTAAATAGCAGTAGTGTACGTAGCACCAATATAATGCATTGCTATGACCTTTTTGGCTTTTGGTAGCAAACAGTATGGCCGATCTAGAAGCATTTGTCAGGGTGGGCACAATATCTCCTATATATATATAGATTTAAAAAAAATAACTATGGGTTAGGGTGGGCACAATATCTCCTATATATACATAGATTTAAAAAAAATAACTATGGTTTATGGACATTTTGATGATTTAATCCTTTAAGGGTGGATACTAAATGATTAATTTAGGGTGGGTACCATAAAAAAAAATACATACAAAATAAGAAGAAATTTGGAAATTGAGGGTGAAATATATGATTATAACGTTATATAAGTTATTATGACTTTATATATAACATTATGAATACATTTGACGTCTTGAAAATGATACACACGTGAATGTCCAGATTCACTAATTATCCTAAAGAAAATTTTGTTTTTGCAACCGTGTGCTACTAAAAGGCCAAGCAAATTTTAGTTGCTATTTGATGACTTTGTGCAAATATTTTCAATGGCTTTGGCTACCATCTATAAATAGGTGAATTCCCATGCGATGTCTCTCACCTTTTATCATATCTTAGCAATAATCCTAGAAAGAATTAAAAAAAAAAAAAAAAAGACCTGCTGCTTTCGCATTCGCAACAATGAATAGCATAATTAGTTTGATGAGTTTAGCAATTTTCATCTTGGCTTTGGCTTCCCCATTAGCCTTTGCCAATGATCCTAACCCTCTTCAGGACTTCTGTGTAGCCATCAATGACGGTGACATCAAGAATGGTGGTAAGTTTTACTCTTAATTGTTAGTATCTTTTGCTTTCTGCCTATATGACAATTGCATGATAACGGATGGCATTAAAACTGACTAACATTTTCTTACTTTTTATGAAGTTTTCATCAATGGGCAATTCTGCAAGGATCCAAAGCTGGTCACAGTAGATGACTTCATCTATTCGGGATTTAATATTCCAGGAAACACATCGAATGAATTGGGTTTGGCAATCACTCTTGCCGATATCCAAACATTACCAGGACTTAGCGGTCTCGGTGTAGGTATGTCTCGAGTTGATTTTGCAGCTAATGGCGGCTTGAACCCTCCTCACCTTCACCCTCGTGAGTCCGAGATATTCGTTGTTATGGAAGGCACACTATATGCTGGCTTTATCACATCACTCCCTGAATATCGTCTTTTCACAAGAGTGCTGCATAAGGGAGATGCCATTACTTTCCCAGTCGGTCTCATTCACTTTCAGCTCAATATTGGGAAAACTAATGCTGTTGCCTTTGCAGGCTTCAGCAGCCAGAATCCTGGTATCATTAGAGTTGCAGATGCAACATTTGGATCAAACCCGCCTGTTGATCCTGAAGTCCTTGCCAAGGCCTTTAGATTGGATAAGTGTGTGGCAAAAAATCTTCAATCAAATTTCAATGGGGTGACAAATTATGCTGATCTTGGAGAGAAATTTCAGCATTTATGTATTTGATCTGTGTTAGTTAATCTCATGTTGAGTCAACTTTACTTATTTGCTACCATGCCAAAAATAAGGAGGTTTCTACTATATGTATGAAATCCTAGATCTTGTTATATATGTAAGCTTGTCTTGGGTATATGTACAAGATAATAATAATCATATTAATAAGAAGGAAAATTAAATTTTCCTGTTCATTATTAATTATATAAACCATGTATGTTTTTGTAGGTTAATGTGCAATTTTCTTAAAATGTAATCTCTTTGGAGTGGAATGTAGTTTGAGGATTTTACCATTAATGATATAGCTTCAATTTTTCTTTGAAAGTTGGTCATGTTTCCATGAAATTCTAACAGAACAAACTGCTCAAACCCATCAATGGATGACAGATATTCGTCCAACATGACAATCCAAAACAAAATTTCTGCGTATTGAACATCAATCCCAACCAATCCATGGTTGTTGTTTCTGAATCCCACATTGTTAAAACATATCGAGACGAGGCAAGAAACTGGCTATAAAAGAAGCAGACTTAGAAGGGAAAAAGCATACCTTTCTCGGCCTTTTGGCTAAGATCAAGTGTAGTATCTGTTCTTATCAGTTTAATATCTGATATGTGAGCCATTGGGGAGAGCCCACCACAATAGCTTGCTATTGGGGCTCTCAGGCGTCGCCCAAGCGTTGCACTACTGCTCGGGCCTGGCGCACCCCACCCAATCCTAGTTCAAGATTTTAGCAACTGAATGTCTTAGTCTTCTCTTGAGAAATGCTGCTTCTATTGGTCTCTTTAATGGCATTGCTGTTGGGAATAATGATATTGTCATTTCGCACCTCCAGTTTGCTGACGACACTATTTTTTTTTGCCAAGCTGATCAAGAACAACTTTTGATGATCAAAAGAGTACTTCATTGTTTTCAACTCTGTTCGGGATTAAAAGTCAACTTTTCCAAGAGTGTTCATTATGGTATTAATATTGATGAAGATATGGTGTCTCGTTGGGCAACTTCTCTCCATTGTAAGAAAGGTTCTCTACCTTTCAAATATTTGGGTATTCCTTTGGGGTGTAATTATTATCCACTTGGAGGCCTGTCATCGAAAAATTCAGAAGCAAGCTTAGTTCTTAGAAGGGTAAACTCCTCTCTTTTGCTGGAAGGCTCGCATTCCTTAAATCTGTCTTGTCTAATCTTCCTATCTATTATATGTCCATTTTCAAGATGCCTTCAGGGGTGGTGGATGAACTTGAGAGAATAAAAAGAAGCTTCCTTTGGGGAGATTCGGAGGATAAAAGGAAGATCAGATTGGTTGACTGGAACACTATTTGTAAAGGGAAAGATTATGGTGGATTAGGTGTCATTAGTTTGAAATTACTTAATGATATTGAAATGGCCTTGGAGATTCAGTCTTGAGTCTGATGCTCTTTGGAAGAGAGTCATTTGTGATAAGTATAACATGTTTAGTGCGGATTTGTGGCCAAAGACCTCTGATTCTCGACATCTCTCTCGCTTATGGAGTTCAATTCAAAACACTTGGGTTAAGGGTGATTTTTCTAACTTTATCAAATCTAGCTTGTTTTTCTGTGCAGGCAATGGCTCGAGAATTTCTTTTTAGAGTGACGAATGGATCAAAGGAATTGTATTAAAGTCTTCTTTCCCAAGGATATTTGCCTTAGCTACAAACAAAAATGGTGTCATCAAAGATTATGGCAGCTGGTGTGAAGGCAAATGGACATGGAATATTCAACTTTGCAGAAGGCTATTTGACTGGGAAATCAACATTTGGAGAAATTTCATTTCTTTACTTGACACAATTGAGCTATCTATCTCTAATTGTGATAAGGTGATCTGGATGCATTCTTCAAATGGCGTTTACACTCCAAAATCTTTTAGGCTTGCCCTTGACAATCATTTACATCGACACTCACCCACTGCAAGGTTTATTTGGCCTGGTATCGCTCCTATGAAAGTTGAGATTCTAAGCTGGAAAGCACTTCTTGGAAAAATTTCGGTAATTGATTTCCTTCATTCTAGAGGCTGTCTAAGTCATGTGGAGAATAAATGCGTGTTTTGTAGGCAACCTGAAACCATCTCTCGTTTGTTTTGCCACTACTTCTTTGCTTGGAACATTTGGTGCAAATGCGTTGGTTGGTGGAAAATTGTCTGGACTATTCCTGAATCTGTTTCATCTCTTTTTCTCTCTTGGGACTCTTTGCTGATTGATGTTGAAAGGAAGATTATTTGGAAAACCCTTTTCTACTCCATCATGTGGTCGATTTGGATTGCGCGAAACGACATCCTTTTCAAGAACAGATCTGCTTCAATCGATCAAACATGTGACCTTATCAAAATCAGACTTGGATGGTGGTTAAAGGCGAAATACCCCAATGTTGATTTCGCAATTGTTAACTTCTTGCTGAACATTCAAGATCTTTCCATTAATATTTCTACTAGTCGCAGGGCCAAAACGATCTCTTGGGAACCACCTCCTTTGAACTACTGGAAGATTAATGTTGATGGCTCATCCTTGGGGAAACCAGGACCTGCAGGCATCGGTGGAGTTATCAGAAACGCTGCCGAGGAAGCTATCTTGATTTTTTCTAAAAGCATTGGAATCGCTGACTCCAATCTTGCTGAACTTATGGCTGTTATTGAAGTTTTTTTCCATTATTGTTGATGCTGCAGCTTTGCCATTGCCCAAGCTTATTTTGGAGAGTGACTCTAAGAATGTTATCACCTGGATTACTGTCTCTGAAAGTAGGCCTTGGAAGTATAGTAACCTTTTCAATTGGCTAACAAACCTCTTACAGATTGTCGGCAATGTTTCTTTTTTTCATGCATTTAGGGAGACAAACTTTTTTGCAGATTCTCTAGCTAAGCTTGGTGTCTCAAGAACTTCAGACTTGATTGCTTGGTTGTAACTTGCTTCTCCTTTTAATAATATCCTTTAACTTTCAAAAAAAAAAACCCAATTCTGCATTTCTAAAATCCTTCTCATCCATCTCTGTTTTTACCTCAGTGAATTTTCTAAGATGATTCCTTCAGCTCGTGAGAAGCAGCAGTTGAATCTCGCGAAAGGTGATTGCCATTATGATTTTTCACCATTACCCCAAGAATCTTGTGTTGCTCCTATAAATGAAGAACCCCATATTTCTTCACACGCCGAAGAAAAGGAAAATGTTTCCTCCTAATTACCAATTACAACTTCAAACATGTTTGAATTAAACCCGTTCATGGAGATCACCTATTATGGTGGACTCCTAATCTTTATGGAAATTTCCCTTTACGAGGGATACCAGTACATTATTAACATTGATTTCATGTATCCACTACCCCTACTCGAGACCAAGTCATTTGCAATATCGAATCTCAACATCTCAGACTCGAATTTGGTAGGAATTTGGGATGCCAACTTCACATTCGGACATTCCATCGACGATTATGCAGATGTTACACGATACAAAATCTTAGGTTCCATCTATTATAAACAAAACAACAATTTACATGCAAGGAACAATGTGGTTGCAGAGTCTAATGTAATGAAACTGAAGGTGCGACAGAAGGAATATGCTAGGGTTCACTTAGAGTTTACAAATGTAGGATTCAAAGCCGATCAACCGGGTTTGGAAGATCAAGTTATCAAGGAGATCAATAAGGAAGCTGAAAATGGAGTAATGAATTCTTTTTGGAGATGTTGGTTGAAGCTGAATTTCAAAAAGGGGGTAAAATATGGTCAAGTTTAGATTTTAATGGGATTAGGTATTGTTGGGAATTAATGGCTGGGATTGATAAGGTTACAAGGAAAGGGAAGTTAATTCATGCCAAGGCTGTGTTTTGTGATTGAATGTATACAATTTTTTTTTTTCAATTTGTTTTGTTGTGGTAGATGTTGTTATATTGACTATTTAATTATGGACTGACAATGGAAATGGTCAAAATTCATCATTGATCTAAAAAAATAGAGAACTTCATTTTGTCCCAAGAGATATAAATAGTGGTTTATATCCCTTTAAAAAAAAAAAATTCCCCTCGAATAGGATAACTTGAACGGATCATAAAGTACAATCCTTCTTCTTGTCTTCTATTTTAGCCATTTTTTAAAAGAATTTCCCCTGTTTTTTAAGTTTTAGCCAACAATGGTGGAATTTTCGCCCTTTATAATTATGTTTGAAATTGAATATTAGTAGAATTTTCTGGATTACAATCACAATTTAGCAATGCAACAGTGCTAAACAAGCCAGGAAACACATCGATTCAACTAGGATCAAAAGCCACTCTTGTCGGTGTTGAACAAATTCCAGGACTTAACACTCTTGGCATATCTCTGGGCTCGGATTGACTTAACACCAAATCAGAGAAGATTGTATCAACAAAGACTTTTGAAGTGGTAGCTGTGTTTGACATGTTTTGTATGTTGATTTTGAGTTGAATGGTAAGATTGCAGTTTGTTTAGAAACTTGAACCAATGTTGATTTCGAATTTCTAGCTTTATTATGAACTAACCGATTATTGAACTTGAAAAAAAATAAAAATTAAAATTAAAATTTTACTTCCTATCCATGGAGGATAGGGTAGTTCCCACTACCAATTAGCCATTTTCTGTATTTGGAATTGGCTACCCATTCATGGAGTATGGGCCCCGTGGGTAGAGAGCCTCTAACCCGCTTTTTTACATGCCTAATATGGGTCTTTAGAGTGCTCTCCCCCGAGGTTAGAAACGCCCCCACTTAAGCTCAAGACTCAAGAGCAATGCTTGCTTCTCGTGGGGGCAATGTTTGTTTGTAATGTAGGTTCTTATAAATACATCAAGTAATTAATTGTAGTTGATGTGGGATATTCGATATTAAATTTGTAAAACAATCATATATAACAAAACTTTCAAAATTTTGCACTTTGTTGATATATATATCTCGTGCAAGAATTTGGGAAGTTAAAAAAAAAAACCCACATTATTGACTGTTAATTGATCATCTGTAGAGAAAAAGCAAGGTTCCCTATACATCATGCAAATACTTGTAACACAATAACAAAAATAAAGAAAAAGTAGAGTAAAAGAATTTGTTCTGATCGAGAAAGAAAAAAATATTGAACAAAATTTAATTTAAAAAAATCTCTTTAATTAGTGCAGTCCTCACACTTAGAAGAGCTTTTATGACTTGTGAATCTAATGATGGGTTCCGTGATCAAAGAAATAAGTAAGTACTAGTCAAATGCGCCCACGTTATGTCGCGGGAATTCGGCTTTATTTTCTAGGGTTTGTTTGTGTAATTGGCCTGTAATGACAATGTGTTTGTTCAAATAATTGACCTGTAATGACAGTGTGCTTAAGCTGCCCTTTTTGTTTAAGTTCGCCTACATTATGACAGGGGGTGTGCATAAATAATTCTCTATCAACGTTAGGTGGAAATAGTTTTCAATTTCAAATCAAAAGCAATCCATGGGGGTAATTTAAAAAGAGTGCATTAGTTGATTCCAACAGAGATTATTTAAAGTCAAAAGTCAATCCGCATATCCCAATTTCACTTTCATCTGCCATCATTTAAAGTCGACTTACCTGCCTTTGATTGTCCATCAACAAACAAACATCAGAATTTCAAGCTGATTAAAGGAGCCCTAAAAAATGCTAATGCTCAAAAACTTAGCTGGAAAAGAAGATTGTGAAATAATGGGTAACCATTTTTTTTTGTTTGCAAATTACATGATCGAGTTAGCAAAAGTTGGACAAAACTGTAGACACCTGTTTTTGTCCTATATCCTTTAATTTGGGTCGAGTTAGCATTAGAGTCATCCAGGGACATTTTAGTCATTTTCACATCTAGGGGGCATTTTGGTCATTTTTTTTATTTATTTTAGGAGGGTATTTTTGTCATTCTTAATCGACTTTTAATTTACATTAGCTTGTTCATTTTATTGCATTCGAAAAACCAAAAATCTTAATACGCACCTTGGCATATTTTCATTTAGTAATTTAGTTGCATCTTCATTTAGCTAGGTATTGTTGCATTTTAATCATATAGTTTAAAGCACAATTAGTTCATTGATTAATTAACCCTTTAGCAATTAGTTAGACATTGGATGAGTTGGATTTGCATTTTTGTGTGTGTGTGTGTTGTTTTTTTTTTTCATTTCATTTCATGGCATATTAGTAAAACAATGATAAATAAAATAAAACACCAAAGAATAGAAATTAGAAAATCACAATAGAGAAAAAGAGCATTTTATTTATTCATCTTTGCATTTCCTCATAAGATATTACATTTTTCCTACTTTACAAAAATACAAAAAGGGGAGCTTTATTTACAATTCCTTTGGCTTTGCATATTACATCTTGAATTGAGTTTTGGTCCTCATAAGG